>OY804610.1:10281064-10401401 GCA_963680895.1 Fragum sueziense
GTAAACAAATATGGGATTAGCCTTAGCTTATCAGATGGCAATCCTGCGCTATATTATTTCAATCACAGACCAAATCTTGTTAATTGAGCCTATCATAAATGATCAATCTATAACAGATCAGAATGCTTTGAAAATTAGTCCTATGTTGTATATTGCGAAATCATTAAATAATTATTAAAAAAAAAAACGTCAACAATTGTGCTAATTCATACCCAACCTTACAGGATCGATTGGAACAAAATTATTTCTTAATTGTTTCCAAACAGAAAGTCCTTATAAGTTTCATGCCTTTGAATTTGACAAAATTGTCATTATCACTCTTGCCATCTTGATTCAGGTGAGCGATTTAGGACCATCATGGTCCTCTTGTCTAATTTCTTTGGCTGTTTTAAAGCATTTTTAATAGACAGTTACTAAAGCTAATTGTCTGGTACCAGACTAATAAATCTAGTCATTGAGATTATTCATCAGATATTGAACAATTAGATATAAAAGTATAAGTAACGCATCCAGTAATGTAGATGGACATTTGTGATCTGTAAAACTATGTAAAGGACATCATAAATTGAGGGCTTGGTGCAAAACTATTGTAACTACATGTAGTAAAATTTCACAGGAGAGGGAAAAAACTTATTCATTTTCTCAAAGTTTAAGAGGAAAAAATGTTTTTAAAAATCTAAATATCTTTTGAAGTATACAGAATTGAAACCTAATATTAGAACACATGAATGTATTCCTTCCTAAAGATTCAGAAAATGCAAAAACGTAAATTTCTGAAAAATATGATGTTACAATAGTTTTGCACTGAGCCCCTCAAATATAATTAAGTGGATTTGGGACTAAATATATTAATGGAATATCGTGAAACCCAGAGAGAAAGATGGAGAGACCAATTCTGAGAGAAAGAATGATAGAGAAAACAATAAATATAAAAAAAAATACAAGGGCGAATCCAGATTTTTTTCCAGGGGGGTCTAAGCCAAAAAAAAAATTTCGGGGGTGGGGGGTGTGGGTCCAAGCTCAAATTATGGCTTAAAATGTAATTCACTAAATTCATATAGTCAAAATTTAATTTTCGGCCAATGCCCTGACCCCCCCACTAGATCCGCCCATGAAATATATTGTCAGTGTTATTGAAAAACCTCGTAATCAATCTTCAATTTCGACATTTTGCAATAACACTGACAATATTTAAAGAGAAATAAAGAGAGACAGAGATTTAGACATGAACATAAAGATGGACAGATGGATAAAGCGGATAGAGGAAGAGTGAGTCATGGAGAAAAAGATGAGAGTAGTGTGAAAGAATAAGAACCATATCTTTGGTGGGGAGTCAAAACCTCGTAACTACAGCTTGAATAAGCTGGAGTTACGAGGTTTTGACTTCCCACCGACGATATTTGAATGAGGGTGAAACAAGAGTGAGAACAAGTAAGAGAATGTGATGAAGAGGGGAGAGTGTGAGTTTTTTTCGAGAAACCAGGGCCAGGAGAGAGAGAGATATGAATAGAACGGTGGATAATCACGTGATACAATTTCAGAAAATCTTCAATAATTTTGTTAATACAGGACCAATATGATTCGATTTGAAGCAGAGAAGGTTGAAGGACATCATTCATTATATGGTCGTGGTGGATTTTTTGAAAAATCAGCTGATCAAAAAAGTTATTGAAGATTAACCAAAACTTTAGTGGATCTTCAATAACTTTTTCATCAGTCATCAGTAGATTCTTTAAAAACCAAGCACATCCAGCTAATTCCTGGTATTTTCCCACATTCTCTGCTTCAAACCAAATTCAAATTGGTCTTTATTAACAAAATTATTGAAGATTTTCTTAAATTCTGTGTCACGTGATTATCCACCGTGAGTAGAAGAGAGGGAATAAGTGGGGGAGATTGAGTAGAGCTCCAAATAAGAGGGGTTGAAGACTTTCTAACTTTTTTATTTCAAATCCAAACCCTATGTTGTTGGTACTCATTTGAATTGTCTAGACAAGACGATTCAAATGGGGTACCCACAACATAGAGTTTGATATTTTTTTTGTTAAATATTTCATTTTGAAAAGTAATCACCCCCCCCCCCCCCCCCCCCCCCCCCCACCCCCACCCCCCACCCTCTAATATGTGGAGCTCTGATATCTAATCATGTGATACAATATTTACTGAATATCTTCAATAACTTTATTAATACGGGACCAATTTAAATTTGGTTTGAAGCAGAGAATGTGGACAGTCGTCACACATTAGATGGACTTGGTTGTTTTTTGAAAAATCAACTGATAAAAAAGTTATTGAAGATAAACCAAAAATTTGGTTTATCTTCAATAACTTTTTTATCAGTTGATTTTTTAAAAATCTACGACATCCATATTATTCCTGACATTTTTCCACCTTCTCTGCTTCAAACCGAATTCAAATTGGTCTTTTATTAACAAAATTATTGAAGATTTTCTTAAATTCTGTGTCACGTGATTATCCACCGTGAGTAGAAGAGAGGGGAATAAGTGGGAGATTGAGTAGAGCTCCAAATAAGAGGGGTTGAAGACTTTCTAACTTTTTTATTTCAAATCCAAACCCTATGTTGTTGGTACTCATTTGAATTGTCTAGACAAGACGATTCAAATGGGTACCCACAACATAGAGTTTGATATTTTTTTTGTTAAATATTTCATTTTGAAAAGTAATCCCCCCCCCCCCCTCTTATATGTGGAGCTCTGATATCTAATCATGTGATATAATATTTACTGAATATCTTCAATAACTTTATTAATACGGGACCAATTTAAATTTGGTTTGAAGCAGAGAATGTGGACAGTCGTCACACATTAGATGGACTTGGTTGTTTTTTGAAAAATCAACTGATAAAAAAGTTATTGAAGATAAACCAAAAATCTACTACATCCATATTATTCCTGACATTTTTCCACCTTCTCTGCTTTCAAACCGAATTCAAAACTGGTCAAGTATTGACAAAGTTATTGAAGATTATCAGAAATTTTAAGGACAGATCCTCCATTTATTTCCTACGGTAAGATTTTTTTTATTTTTTCTGTACTGATATCTAAATATATGAGAAGTAAGAAAATGACTTAAAAACTATAGGTCACCAAGCGAATTAAAAAGTTATTGGATTTCAAGAGGAGACTACTCTTGTCTAAAATTGCAAAAATGAGGTGTCACTTAAATACCCACAAAAAAAGGTGTTCGAAATGACTAGCATTACATAAATAAGTAAGTCTTTATTGTGTTCAATATATTTTATTCTGTATAAATGAGTATCATTTTTGGGAAAATTATTGATGATTTTGAAATTTTTAGTAAATCATTCTTTCAAAAACAGCTGAAATTGCTCTTTTTTCGCAACGTTTCTGATAATAAAAAATATTCCAGCGGTAAGATTTTTTTCTTTTTTGGTATAGACATAGTGCTTGGTCATACCTACAAAAAACAAACAAAGAAAAATATATCAAACCAAGCGTTTTTCTTAGTTATAAGTAAAAATTGGTTTACTTTTTGCAGCTCTGTCCGAAATTGTTTCACTACTTTTATCCATTTTCTTCCTTATTACCAGCTTTAGAAAATAAAATGTGTCATCTTTTGTGTCCATCTGAAGCGGACCAGCTCATAAAAACACCACTTTGCTTTTGTTGCTCCGTTTCCTATCCGTAAACGTCACATGTTGAACGCGTAACAGAAAGCGAAATGTACCATCGGAGTACTATTACACTTTAATTGACCAAACAGAGAAAATTGAAATAACCGAAAAGGGTCTTGTCATTTATCAACCAAACATTAACTAAATGTAAAAAATACATTTGCTGAAAAGGCCACTTACTGAAACAGCTTTATTTTCGTTATTTAGGATATGCGCAGTAAGCTGCGCAGTAACAACTGGAGGATCTGTCCTTAAGTCACATGATTATACACCATGAGTAGAAGAGAGGGAATAAGTGGGAGATTGAGTAGAGCTCCAAATAAGAGGGGTTGAAGACTTTCTAACTTTTTTATTTCAAATCCAAACCCTATGTTGTGGGTACTCATTTGAATTGTCTAGACAAGACGATTCAAATGGGTACCCACAACATAGAGTTTGATATTTTTTTTGTTAAATATTTCAATTTGAAAAGTAATCACCCCCCTCTAATGTGGAGCTCTGATAGAGGACAGAAAAAGGAGAGAGGCTTAGAAGAGAGAGAGAGATAGAGAGCGATAGTGAGACAGAGATGGGGATTGTGATAGAGAGAATAGAGGAATAGTAGAGATAGAGGACAAAAAAGGAGAGATAGAGAGAGAGGAGTAGTGGGACAAACAAGGGCCGATCCAGGATTTTTCTCCAGGGGGGGAGAGGAGGAGGGGTGTTCCAAGCCCAAAATGTTTTTTTTTTTTTTTGGTGGGGGGGGGGGGGGGGTGTCCAAGCCGAAATAATGGCTTAAAATGTAGTAAATAATAATGTAATGTTACACTAAAATTTATATAGTAAAAATTCAATTTTAGACCAATGCCAGAGGGGTCCGGATGTCGTTAAGTTTCGTTTAATCCTGATGTTGTTTAACCTTTGTAACAATATATCTAACAGGAATGAACCCTTTAGGATAAATTCGATGCTTATCAATGAAAACATCATAACTTCAGCTTTAATCAAGCTGCAGTTACGATGTTATTTGTTCATAAGCAACAATTTTGCGTTTCTGAAGTACTTTTACCCCTTTTGAATACTATTTTATGCAATCTCATCATCGCCACCACACACTGCCCAACTTGTTGTCTGCGTGTGGTCCTCTGTTCAAATTAGTTTATCTATCTTTTAACATTGAAATGATTAGGGAAAAGGAGAAAAAGCTGGTTGTCAGACTTTGCTCCTATACTCATTACTCCACATTTTGTATTTCAAAAGAGATTTTGACTAGGTTTGTAGAGAGTGGATAAAAGTAGTATGAATCTCTGCCTGCAAAACATTAAGCAGTTTAATGAGAGAAAAGGAAAAATGCTGCTTGTTGGCAACTTCCTCCTTTACCCATGATGTTTCCAAAGTAATTTTTGAATACAATTTTGGCAAAATAAGAAGCATTTAGCATTGAAGGGTTAAGTCAAGTATAATAGAAGCACACCCCAGATCTTCGAGCTTTAGCCATTGCTCATTTGACACTAAAGTCAAGTTGCTCATTGGCTAAAGCCTCAGTGCTGCTGTCCTATGTGTATATAGCCACTGCTAGCATGCTAGACCCCAGATCTTTGAGCCTTTAGCCATTGCTCATTTGACACTAAAGTCAAGTTGCTCATTGGCTAAAGCCTCAGTGCTCCTGTCCTATGTGTATATAGTCACCTGCTGGCAAGCCAGACCCCAGATCATTGAGCCTTTAGCCATTGCTCATTTGACACTAAAGTCAAGTTGCTCATTGGCTAAAGCCTCAGTGCTGCTGTCCTATGTGTATATAGTCACTGCTGGCAAGCCAGACCCCAGATCATTGAGCCTTTAGCCATTGCTCATTTGACACTAAAGTCAAGTTGCTCATTGGCTAAAGCCTCAGTGCTGCTGTCCTATATCTATATAGTCACTGCTGGCAAGCCAGACCCCAGATCATTGAGCCTTTAGCCATTGCTCGTGCAACACAACCCCAGATCTTTGAGCTTTAGCCATTGCTCAATTTGACACTAAAGTCAAGTTGCTCATTGGCTAAAGCCTCAGTGCTGCTGTCCTATGTCTATATAGTCACTGCTGGCATGCCAGACCCCAGATAATTGAGCCTTTAGCCATTGCTCGTGCAACACAACCCCAGATCTTTGAGCTTTAGCCATTGCTCATTTGACACTAAAGTCAAGTTGCTCATTGGCTAAAGCCTCAGTGCTGCTGTCCTATGTCTATATAGCCACAGCTGGCATGCCAGACCCCAGATAATTGAGCCTTTAGCCATTGCTCATGCAGCACAACCCCAGATCTTTGAGCTTTAGCCATTGCTCATTTGACACTAAAGTCAAGTTGCTCATTGGCAAAAGCCTCAGTGCTGCTGTCCTATATCTATATAGCCACTACTAGCATGCCAGACCCCAGATAATTGAGCCTTTAGCCATTGCTCGTGCAGCACAACCCCAGATCTTTGAGCTTTAGCTATAGCTCATTTGACACTTAAGTCAAGTTGCTCATTTGCTAAAGCCTCAGTGCTGCTGTCCTGTGTCTATATAGCACTACTAGCATGCCAGACCCCAGATCTTTGAACCTTTAGCCATTGCTCGTGCAGCACAACACCTAGACTGGCTCCAGTCAGACTGATCTGATTTTTTATAAAATATAATTATGTAAGTAATGTACATAGATTATAATTCACCACACTGCCATACTCTCTGTAAATGTGGATCAGTCACGTGAGATTATAACGAGAAGGGCAGTAATTTGAGTAAATGATTTTTTCCAGCAGGAGTGAAGTACCTTTGTAAATATATCGGCCTATGTATTCTCATGGCTTAGGAGCCAGGCTACACAACCCCAGATCTTTTAGTTTTAGCCATAGCTCATTTGACACTTAAGTCAAGTTGCTCATCAGCTTAAACTCAGTGCTGCTGTCCTATGTCTATGTAGCCACTGCTAGCATGCCAGACCCCAGATCATTGAGCCTTTAGCCATTGCTTGTGCAACACAACCCCAGATCTTTGAGCTTTAGCCATTGCTCATTTGACACTAAAGTCAAGTTGCTCATTGGCTGAAACCTCAGTGCTGCTGTCCTATATCTATATAGCGACTGCTGGCATGCCAGACCCCAGATCTTTGAGCCTTTAGCCATTGCTCATGCAGCACTACCCAGATCTTTCAGCTTTAGCCATTGCTCATTTGGCACTAAAGTCAAGTTGCTCATTGGTTAAAGCCTCAGTGCTGCTGTCCTATGTCTAAATAGCCACTGCTGGCAAGCAGGCCCCCAGATCTTTGAGCCTTTAGCCATTGCTCATGCAGCACAACCAAAACTGGTAGGAGTAATGATATATCAGTAATAACGACAAATTAACATATAAGTCATTATTATTATTATTATTATTATTATTATTATTATTAAGTACCGAATTTATATAGCGCTTTTATCATATGAAAGTATTTTCAAAAGCGCTTTACAAACATAAAATCTACTAAAGTATACATCATACTAATAAGAAATGTCATACATACGTTGTAAGAATTATATGAGTAAAATAATGAACCGTGAAAGACGATACACATAAAAGGAAATTCAGTGTTTGATTTCCATAAATCTGCTTAAACAAATAAATCTTTAAGTATTTCTTAAAACATGAAACTGTAGAAGCAGCTCTTATTTCGGATGGGAGAGAATTCCATAATACTGGAGCAGCACTCATAAAACTGCGGTCTCCATATGTTTTAGTATGGCATGTCATGTATGTCATGTATGAAAAACAAGAAATATGTCATCATAATTGTGAATAATTAATAATGAAAAATTAATTTGCATTTGCAATGTAATAATAGAACAGTAATTGGAATATTGTAAAAGTAAAATATAAATTAAAATGTCATCAGGCATAATAGAACAGTAATTGGAATATTGTAAAAGTAAAATATAAATTAAAATGTCATCAGGCATAATAGAAAAGTAATTGGAATATTGTAAAAGTAAAATATAAATTAAAATGTCATCAGGCATAATAGATGAACTGGCGGATATCCCCTTCCATACTGTGCTGATGGGGCTCTTCTCAATATTTTGCTTTTGCAAATTATTCTAAAATAACAGATTGGTTAGGCTTTGGCATTGAGTTGTTTTAAAATGACAGTTTGGTTGGACTTTGGTGTTGATTTGTTTTAGAATGTCAGTTTGGTTTTGACTTTGGCGTTGATTTGTTTTAGAATGTCAGTTTGGTTTTGACTTTGGCGTTGATTCGTTTTAGAATGGCAGTTTCGTTGGACTTTGGCATTGAGTTGTTTTAGAATGGCAGTTTCGTTGGACTTTGGCATTGAGTTGTTTTAGAATGGCAGTTTCGTTGGACTTTGGCATTGAGTTGTTTTAGAATGGCAGTTTCGTTGGACTTTGGTATTGAGTCGTTTTAGAATGGCAGATTCGTTGGACTTTGGCGTCGAGTTGTTTCAGAATGGCAGTTTGATTGGACTTTGGTGTTGATTTGTTTTAGAATGGCAGTTTCGTTGGACTTTGGCGTTGATTTGTTATAGAATGGCAGTTTGGTTCAACTTTGGCGTTGATTTGTTTCAGAATGGCAGTTTGGTTGGACTTTGGTGTTGATTCGTTTGAGAATGGCAGTTTGGTTGGGTTTTGGTGTTGATTCATTTTGGAATGGCAGTTTGGTTGGACTTTGGTGTTGATTCGTTTTAGAATGGCAGTTTGGTTGGGTTTTGGCGTTGATTTGTTTTAGAATGGCAGTTTGGTTGGACTTTGGTGTGATTCGTTTTAGAATGGCAGTTTGGTTTTGGCTTTGGTGTTGATTCGTTTTAGAATGGCAGTTTGGTTGGACTTTGGTGTTGATTCGTTTTAGAATGGCAGTTTGGTTGGGTTTTGGCGTTGATTTGTTTTAGAATGGCAGATTGGTTGGACTTTCGTGTTGAGTTGTATTAGAATGGCAGATTGGTTGGACTTTGGTGTGATTCGTTTTAGAATGGCAGTTTGGTTTTGACTTTGGCGTTGATTCATTTTAGAATGGCAGTTTGGTTCGACTTTGGCGTTGATTCGTTTTAGAATGGCAGTTTGGTTGGACTTTGGCGTTGATTCGTTTTAGAATGGCAGTTTGGTTCGACTTTGGCGTTGATTCGTTTCAGAATGGCAGTTTGCTTGGACTTTGGTGTTGATTCGTTTCAGAATGGCAGTTTGGTTCGACTTTGGCGTTGATTCGTTTCAGAATGGCAGTTTGGTTGGACTTTGGTGTTGATTCGTTTTAGAATGGCAATTTGGTTGGGCTTTGACTTCAACAAGGAGTTACATTGCTTCATCCTTTCCCAAACAAGACCTGGTTTTGATGTCCCCGATATAAAAGGCTTGTGAAAACATTGAGGCAAAAGAAGAAAGTGCTGATAACCAGAACTTTCTCCTTTTGTCTCAATATTTCCCTTGCTATAATTATACATACAATATACCTGTAACACCATCCATTTTGTCGTCTGCAGCATTTTTCAAATTGAACCACCTTTGAATTTTACGTTTGGGAAAGGGTTTAGATAGGACGGTTGGTGTTTACGGTTAAATGATGCTGTAGTTTTGTAATAGCAGTATTGTTCTTCTTAAAAGTAGATCTATCTCTGTTATTTCTTGGTTCCATCGCCCATTTTGAGGAGGAAATCATCATGTTTTGCTTCGTCTATTCACACTTTGATTTTTGATTTGATACTTATGTTTATGTAGAATGTTTCTTGTTCGGCAGTTCTAATCTATTACATCAACTTGTGATATTATAGCTGGATAATGGGAACAAACAAACATACAGCAACATGATGCAGATGGGGATTTTGTGCTCTGTGTAAAAACTTTATCTATATTTGAACATTAAACAAGGGCGTAACGCCCATTACGCACACTACGCACGTGCGTAATGTAAAAAAAAATTGTGAACAGCTTTTGCTGTTTTTTGTGTGTGTTTTTTTAAATAACTATAATTCCTTAAAAAATGACTTCCAATGAAGCTCAAATTCTGTCTCAAAGACGGCTCAGAATCATTTTGCTGCCATCCTGAATATCAAAATTTTCTGGGGGGGCCGAACCCCCCTTACGAGAGGGGGGACACCCCCTCTTGTGCTCTCGCCCCCCCCTCGCGCCTACGGCGCTCGAGAACGCCGTAGGCGTTCTTGCACGCATTCGGCGTCGGCGTGCGTATAATTTAAAATTTCCTGGTTACGCCCCTGATTAAACATACAGGGAAAAGGAGCTGTTTGTTAAGATTTTTTCTCCTTTTGCAAAAACAATGCAAATATAAGTAGGGTCAGAATTAAGTAGGGTCAGAATAATTCCATTGAAGGGTTAAATCAATTATGAATACCTAGCTGCCTTTGAATTATTAGGAATTAAAGTCTAAAAAAGCTATTAGTCTGTATCAGTATTTTATGAGTTTGTAGAAAACATTTAAAGACAATAGGCATATTTGAATGCAACATTTTCATTAAGTAACGCATAGCTCCGCCCACATGCTCAGACTATCGTCATAAATCAAGGATTTTTATTCAGTCGAATACAAAAGACGGAATTATTTAACCAGAATGTCGCCATTTTGAAATCTGCATCATCCGCATTTCTCGATGCTGTCCGGTAATGGAAACACCCGATGAAACCTCTTTGTGTACATCCGTAAATGAAGCACCATCTGTCTTGTTTTTATCTTTTGATATCCTTTAAGGGGGAATGCTCCAGTTTCCTAAATTTTTTCCCAATAATAGAATTTATTTCATATTTTGTATGTTGAAATTAAATGTTATTACCAATTGAAAAATAAAATAAAAGTGGATGGTCAGCGATCTTGTTTGAATTTTATAGGCATTCGTATCACATACCCCTACATAGAAAAAATGCACAATTTCTTGCACCTGTCCAAGGTCACTAAAATGCTAATAAAATGCTGTATATTCATCGTTTAGTCCGGAAAATGGATTTAAAGTAACGTCTTACATTAAATAAGAACAGAAAACCCAAAATATGTGATTCTATAAACGCGTAAATGTATAAAACAGCATGCTCACTTGTTCGGTTAGATCAACGCAGCTGGAGTTTCTTATGTCAAAATTTGCATATTTTTGGAAATATTTCAAGTTCTACGTAATAGAATTTGATGAAACTCCCTCATTGTATTAAACAACATGTCCTGGTAATAATTCAAAAAGAAAATGTATAGGTCAGCGCACTTATATATATAAATAGTTAAGTAACGAAAAACAATTATGCAAAAAACGGTTCAGTCAAACATGCCAAGTAAGAGCTGAAATTTAAAGTCACTAAAGTACAATTAACCCTTTTCCCAAACAAAACTTTGTTTCGATGTCCGTAATAAAAAGACTTTATACTTCATTTTTGTCCAGGGCATATCTCTAAAAGTATAATAACTTAAGGACCATGAAACTTTAACCAACCCTCTCCCACTGTCAACATAAAGCAGTGTTATGGGGGTATCTTGTGACAGGTTGACACCTTGTTTGTATTTGTAATTAGATTTTTCAGAAGAATGAAAAACCATACTAATTACTTCCAATATTGATGCCATTGAATAAAGAAAATCAGTACATGCTTAAATATTAGTAAGTAAAACCATACGATATCTAGGGAATAGGTAAAAAACTGTTTGTCAGTGTTTTCTCCTTTTCCCGCAATAGTTAAAAGCTATTTTTAAAACAATTAAGGTTACCCTTTTCAAAACTAAACATAGTTTCTGTGTCCCAATGTAGTTGTTTTCCACATGTATCAGTTTGTCATCTGCAGCTTCTTTCTAATGGACTTCACTGCACTTTTGGAGCTGGGATTTAGGGAGGTTGGGTGGATTGTAGTTTAGAAAAGGGTTAACCTTAATTGTTTTAATAATATTTAGCTTTTTCAAACAAGATTGGATTTTGATGTCCAAAAGTCTGGCCCCAGTTTTTCGAAAAAACTTAAATACATTCTCATGCTCAAATCTGAGCACCGTGCTAAAATCACACGAAATCCATGTGAACTTCAATCGAATACCCTTCAACGTTGGAGAGTATTCCTTTGAAGTTGAGCATGTTCTCATTAGAATGTACTTTTTTTTTTTTTTGAGAAACCGGGTCCTGACCCGGGTTTCTCGAAAAAACTTAGGGACAGATCCTCCATTTATTTCCTACGGTAAGATTTTTTTTTATTATTTCTGTACTGATATTTCAATAAATGAGAAGTAAAAAAATGACTTAAAAACTATAGGTCACCAAGCAAATTAAAAAGTTATTGGATTTCAAGGCAGACTACTCTTGTCTAAAATTGCAAAAATGAGGTGTCATTTAAATACCCACAAAAAAGGGTGTTCGAAATGATAAGGATTACATAAATAAGTCTTTATTGTGTTCAATAAGTTTTATTCTGTCTAAATGAGTATCAATTTGGGAAAATTTAGTGATGATTTTAAAATTTTTAGTAAAACATTCTTTCAAAAGTAGCTGAAATTGCTCTTTTTTCGCAACGTTTCTGATCATAAAAAATATTCCAGCGGTAAGAATTTTTTTCTTTTTTGGTATAGACATAGTGCTTGGTCATACCTACAAAAACAAAAATAGAAAAATATATCAAACCAAGGGATTTTCTTAGTTATAAGTAAAATTGGTTTACATATTGCAGCTCTGTCCGAAATTGTTTCACTACTTTTATCCATTTTCTTCCTTATTACAAGCTTTAGATAATAAAAAGTGTCATCTTTTGTGTCCATCTGAAACGGACTAGCTCATAAAGACACCACTTTGCTTTTGTTGCTCCGTTTCCTATCACTAACGCCACATGTTGAACGCGTAACAGAAAGCGAAATGTACCATCTGAGTACTATTACACTTTAATTGACCAAACAGAGAAAATTGAAATAACCGAAAAGGGTCTTCTCATTTATCAACCAAACATTAACTAAATACAAAAAAATACATTTGCTGAAAAGGCCAATTACTGAAACAGCTTTATTTCGTTTTTTCGGATATGCGCAGTAAGTTGCTCTGCCAGGTCATTTCTCGTGAGGTACGAGGGATGTTAAAAAATTATCCGGATTGTGTCTATAGAATTTAAATGAGATATCATATAGCAACGATACTTCAGTCATCGGAAGTTAGATTTAGTATGCAAACTTCTGTGAAATTATTTGAAAATCCGATCACGGGTATGGATTTTACAAACTGTCAAATTCGTATAGGTACGAGGGACCGGCGCACGTCACGTATCACAAGGCGACGTCGACGACGTCGTTGGAAAGTATAAACATAATGTTGCGTATTCTTTTTTCAAAGTAATTGCCGTAATGTTCAAAACAGCGTCGTTGACAGCACAACTATTGCTTGCAAATATCACCATACCACTCAGACCTTTATTGTCTGGTAATCAAACTTGTTTAATTTCGCAGTTCTTGTAATGATGAAAATATTTTACCCATCAGTTGTGCTTTTATCATTGGGAATATGGCGAATTCAAATGGTGCTAAATCTAGACAATATGGTGGATAGGATACGGTTTCGGGTCAAAGTAAAGCTTTCAACAGATCGGTAACACTTGCCGTAGGGGGTGATATGCATTGGGCCTGTCCATGTGCAGTAGAAAATTCATAAGTGGGACTCGTTTAAATTTCGCCGTTCGGTAAATGGATATTATGGAGCGTTGCTCTTGTTCATTATTAATTATTCACAATTATGATGACATATTTCTTGTTTGTCATACATGATTTATATGTTAACGATCTGGAACCATAATAGACACTTTTGAAAATACAAAAAGTATTGTTATATATTATTTCTATGATATAAGACGGAGGTAAAATGAAACTTAAAACAATTTTTACCGATATGTTGGAATTTTATATATTTTTTTAAGTTATTGACCCCCTTTTACAAAAAAGGCAGGAAAAGGGGAAGCACCAACTCCGTAAATCCGTAAATTTTTTCCAAGAAGATGATAATATCTGACATTTTTCAGCTTGTATGCTACAACAGATATGTATGTAACATAAATAAGCTAAATACAAAACTAAGAAAAACAAAATTGAGAAAAAACACTTGATTATACATAAGGTTTATGATTTTGCGACTGAATTTTTTCCATGTTTAAGAAAAATGAACATTTTTCTTTGATCTGTAATTTTTGTAATATTGACTGGCAGGGTATGAGACCTACACCAAAATTATCTCTAATTTATACTTGTGCAAATAAAACAAGAATGGGAAAAAGTTACCGTTAAATTTTGTTTTTTCATGAATTCAAACTTAGTAGGGGCGCATAAAACAAGGACAAAATTATCCAAAATAGGTCATTCAATTCCATCAAATATTCATTGTAAGGTCAAATGTAACAACATATTATTTTTTATAGTAACTTATATAAAGAACTTATTTTTATCAAATATTCATTGCCAGATTTCCATGTAGTTACTACATAAACTATTGTTAACAAAACAAGGGCATTATATACATCGGTGGGGAATCATGTGACACTAAATTTCAGAAAATTGTCAATAATTTTGTAAATACTTGATCAATTTGAAATCGGCTTGAAACAGAAAAAAGTGTTAAACGCCCGATATCAGATAGGTGGTAACTCTTTTACAAATCGAGTGATAAAAACGTTATTGACGACCAGATTAAGTTTTGGTTGGTCGTCAATAACTTTCATATTAGCTGATTTTTCAAAGATTATCCTTGGCATTCAGCAAAGTCATGGAGTGTTTTCGCTGTCTCTGCTTAAATTCTTCTTTTCAAATCGGTCATCTTTTGAAAGAATTGTTGGAAAATATTGAAAATATTATGTCAGGTGATTCCCCCCCCGTGATATAAGATTCGTGGGGTGGAAGAGGGTTGAAATTGGTGTCATGTACTACTGTATAAGAACGCCTTTTTTAATCAAATTAAGCTAATCTTACACGAACATGTATCTTTGATTACCGGGTCTTTACATACCTATAGCCCTTTAATTAACGATATTATGGCACATGTTTACAAAATTTACCATTGCAAAAAACGCAATAGCAAAGTCATAACTACAGTAAATTTGCATGCGATGGTTCGAATCTTGCAGGTCCCTTACACCTTCAAGATTTGAACCAAGACATGCAACGTTGAACTGAAAATTAACAAGGATTACCTTTTGTTTATTACTGTAAAATTTGTAAATATGTGTCATTATATTGTGAATGGACTATAATAATAAAAAAAATCAAGACAGAAGACGCAATATTGATACTATATCAAATCCTGGTCTTAAGCATTTATTCGTATAGATCTTGAATCAATCAAGTGTATTGGTGCATACATAACCCCCCCCCCCCCCCCCCCCCCCAAAAAAAAAAAAAAAAAAATATGTACCAGTCCAAAAGAACAGAAAACACTGCTCAAGGAAAAGGGACATATTCAACAACATAATCAACAACCTCTTCTTTTCTCTAAATGTTTTCTCAAATTATTTCTACAATGGACGTCAAAATCAGACTTGTTAAGAGAAGGATATATCAGTGCTTTGCTCTTTATAACCAAATCAGTAAATTCATAACAATTGTAGGCCTATTGAAACAGTTATTTCTTCATTTCTCTTAGTGTTTTTCTGTTATTTCTATCAGTGATCTGGGCCCCGTTTTATCAACAAAATTACGCACATTATTTTCGTAGATTTGAACGAAAGTTCATATTTGTTGCGTAAGTGCGTTTTAAAAAACATGTTCGCAGCTAAGATTAGAATTTCATAAGTTTTTTCCGTAACTTTACGATCAAAATTAGTTGACGTAAATCTGTCACCACTGTCGATGCCTAAATTTACCGTTTAAAGACTTGATAACCCACAAATTACTGAAAATATCAAAATATCTATGAAAGGAAATGTTGAAATTGAACAAACCACGGAAAATTCATGCGAATAGCAATGGATTTTGTGCTAACAATAGACTGGGTTTAAGGTTATGTTTTGATAAACCGTCAGTGTTGTCATAAAATATCGTAACTACGGCCTGATTTAAGCCGTAGCTACGAGATTTCATAACAGCTCCAACGAATTACTATTGCATGTCCGAAATAACATCACGATTAACTGGATAAAATCGTTCCCTATTTCGCTGTACTTTCACTTTCTTTTTTGTTGCTATTTATAGAATACAACATGAAAAAGTATTTTCCATGTATTTCCTATTCTAATGGAATGATTGTACGTTTAATATACGTTTAATCGCCAGAGTGTTCAGAATGAAAATATTTAAGCATTTTTCATGCTACTAACAACGAGAAATACGAGAATTATCTCTATCTTTGCAGAAAAATACACTATAGATAGCTTACACGGCCGATATATATTAATATTTACGAGAAAGTAAACCAAGGTGAGAACAAAATGGAATCTTTCCGAAGTGCGTTTCACGGAAATAACCGAGTGCCGTAAATACCCGATCATCGGCGATAATAACAGAAATCCATTATGGTTCCAGATCGTTAATTTAGCGTTATTACTGATATATCATTACTCCTACCTTTTTTGGTTGTGCTGCACGAACAATGGCTAAAGGCTCAAAGATCATAGCCATTGCTCATTTGACAATAAAGTCAAGTTGCTCATTGGCAAAAGCCTCAGTGCTCCTGTCCTATGTCTATATAGCCACTGCTAGCATGCCAGACCCCAGATCTTTGAGCTTTTAGCCATTGCTCATTTGACACTAAAGTAAAGTTGCTCATTGGCTGAAACCTCAGTGCTGCTGTCCTATATCTATATAGCCACTGCTAGCATGCCAGACTTCAGATCATTGAGCCTTTAGCCATTGCTCCTGCAGCACAATCCCCAGATCTTTCAGCTTTAGACATTACTCATTTGACACTAAAGTCGAGTTGCTCATTAGCTGAAGCCTCAGTGCTGCTGTCCTATATCTATATAGTGACTGCTGGCATGCCAGACCCCAGATCATTGAGCCTTTAGCCATTGCTCATGCAGCACAACCGCAGATCTTTGAGCTTTAGCCATTGCTCATTTGACACTCAAGTATTTTCTTTGGCATTGAGTTGTTTTAGAATGACAGTTTGGTTGGACTTTGGTGTTGATTTGTTTTAGAATGTCAGTTTGGTTTTGACTTTGGCGTTGATTCGTTTTAGAATGGCAGTTTCGTTGGACTTTGGCATTGAGTTGTTTTAGAATGGCAGTTTCGTTGGACTTTGGCATTGAGTTGTTTCAGAATGGCAGTTTCGTTGGACTTTGGTATTGAGTCGTTTTAGAATGGCAGTTTCGTTGGACTTTGGCGTCGTTGTTTCAGAATGGCAGTTTGATTGGACTTTGGTGTTGATTTGTTTTAGAATGGCAGTTTCGTTGGACTTTGGTGTTGATTTGTTTCAGAATGGCAGTTTCGTTGGACTTTGGTGTTGATTTGTTTTAGAATGGCAGTTTCGTTGGACTTTGGCATTGAGTTGTTTTAGAATGGCAGTTTGGTTGGGTTTTGGCATTGATTCGTTTTAGAATGGCAGATTGGTTGGACTTTTGTGTTGATTCGTTTTAGAATGGCACTTTGGTTTTGACTTTGGCGTTGATTCATTTTAGAATGGCAGTTTGGTTGGACTTTCGTGTTGAGTTGTTTTAGAATGGCATTTTGGTTTTGACTTTGGCGTTGATTTGTTTTAGAATGGCAGTTTGGTTCGACTTTGGCGTTGATTCGTTTCAGAATGGCAGTTTGGTTGGACTTTGGTGTTGATTCGTTTGAGAATGGCAGTTTGGTTGGGTTTTGGTGTTGATTCGTTTTAGAATGGCAGTATGGTTAGACTTTGGTGTTGATTCATTTTAGAATGGCAGTTTGGTTGGGTTTTGGCGTTGATTTGTTTTAGAATGGCAGATTGGTTGGACTTTCGTGTTGATTCGTTTTAGAATGGCAGATTGGTTGGGTTTTGGTGTTGATTTGTTTTAGAATGGCAGATTGGTTGGACTTTGGTGTGATTCGTTTTAGAATGGCAGTTTGGTTTTGGCTTTGGTGTTGATTTGTTTTAGAATGGCAGTTTGGTTGGACTTTGGTGTTGATTCGTTTTAGAATGGCAGTTTAGTTGGGTTTTGGCGTTTATTTGTTTTAGAATGGCAGATTGGTTGGACTTTCGTGTTGAGTTGTTTTAGAATGGCAGATTGGTTGGACTTTGGTGTGATTCGTTTTAGAATGGCAGTTTGGTTTTGACTTTGGCGTTGATTCGTTTTAGAATGGCAGTTTGGTTCGACTTTGGCGTTGATTCGTTTTAGAATGGCAGTTTGGTTGGACTTTGGTGTTGATTCGTTTTAGAATGGCAGTTTGGTTCGACTTTGGCGTTGATTCGTTTTAGAATGGCAGTTTGGTTCGACTTTGGCGTTGATTCATTCAGAATGGCAGTTTGGTTCGACTTTGGCGTTGATTCGTTTTAGAATGGCAATTTGGTTGGACTTTGGCATTGAGTTGTTTTAGAATGACAGTTTGGTTGGGCTTTGACTTCAACAAGGAGTTACATTGCTTCATCCTTTCCCAAACAAGACCTGGTTTTGATGTCCCCGATATAAAAGGCTTGTGAAAACATTGAGGCAAAAGAAGAAAGTGCTGATAACCAGAACTTTCTCCTTTTGTCTCAATATTTCCCTTGCTATAATTATACATACAATATCGATACCCACGATTAGAAATGCCGGAGCTGCAAAATCCCAACTTTTCAGGAGAAGGAAAAAACTTTTTCAATTTTTTATGTAATTTTTTTTAGTGGAAAAAATAGCAGTTTTATGAATAAAAGAAGCTAGTCTTTACTTTGAAATATGAATTGAACACGTTCTAGCAATATTTCCGAAGAAAAGTGTACGTTCGGCTTTTTCCAATTCATATCCAACAGGTCCGGCTCTTACATATTGTAACTACGGCATTTGATATCACAAATCATCCATGTCCGGTATTTTTGCCATTAGGTCTAACATTTGATGTTGACTCAATGGTTTAATATTCTATTTGTTTCCAGTCAAAACATTATTTTTGTGCAGCAAATGAGTTATATTTCAGAAAGAACTTGTTAAATGTGGAGATATAGACGGTAACAAAATTTAATGCAAGATCCACACTAAATTATATTCAGAACTTACTATCATGAACCATGCCAATTTGGATCAGTCTAGAACATAGTTGTCTGGTCGAGGATTAATTCGACACATGCAGCGTAAATATCCTAATCCAGGTTTCGCTTGTGCAGGGTTTATTGTTTTCCCTTTAACCCTTTTCAAAACGACAAAATAATAGGGTTGCCCCATTTAAAAGCTACCGTCGATGGCAAAAAGAGTGTTGATAAAGATCTAATTTGTGTATGATAATTATAGCATAGAAAATATTTAGACAAGAGAAGAAAATAATGATATCAGTATTTTCTTTTTCTGGCTCAATATTTTCCAAGCCTCTTTAATGATGGACGTCAAAACCAGGTGTTTTCCAAGCTATAAGGGAAATACTGTGTTCACTTTCGTCATTTTTGTAAACCCTTTCCAATGTAAGAAAAATCAGGTTCCAAATTTGAAAGGAGCTGCAGACGACAAAATCATTGACATTGGTTTCAAATGTAGAAAATGGGTGTGATACGGGAGAGAAACAATATTGAGGCAAATGTAGAAATACAGCATAAAATTTTCAGAATTTTTTTCTTTTGCCTGAAAGTTTCCAAAAAACCTTTCCTTGAGTGAACGTCAAAACCGAGTCTTGTTTGGAAAAGGTTACTTTTCACCTGTCTCAAATCTGGTAAGGGATGATACTTGCATATCGTCTGGGATGTTATAAATTATCATTAAGGTAGTTCGCCCCTAATAAGATTCGCGCGACGTCGGAATTACTCGGCCGACGCCGTAAACATTCCACCGCCGAATGTTTACGACGTCACCCGAATAAGTTCGGATACGTTACGAACGTAAAACGAAGTTGCACGAAAAAATCCGATGTTGCATGAATTTCATTAGGGGTGAACCTAGTGACCTCAATATCGTAACGACAAGTTTTTATTAAGCTGCTGTTACAGTATTTCTGTCGCTCAAAGCAGTTGATCTGTCTGACGATCTTTTGTATCCACAATTCATCTATTACTGTATGTATTTGATTCAAAATCATTTTCCTCTTCTTGTTTTCCGTTCCATAGACAAATATATAGAAAATACAAATGTTTGTGGGAAAACAACTATTATTAATTAATTAATTATAATTATCTCAGAGGATTCATGCGTTTGACCAGGTCTGATACTCGAGTAGTATGACAGCTTTGTGAAGTCTTTGAAGAAACTGTGGTCAACATATTTTACTTCATAAGGGTTATCAGAATGTTCTCTTGATTCCTTTATCAGTTCTACATATTTCTGTGGAATAAAGACATCTTTGTTTTTTATCTTTCTACCGATTGTAGCATGAATACTGTCGCATTCCATGTATGTGTGCCCCTTTTCTAAATACTTTTGTTGGATTTCTATACCGTGCTGGACAGCAAATTGTAACAATGCACATGAAAGAGTGATATTTCGGTTCTGGTATGCACATCCATCGCTATACAGTATGATCCTATCAACGTCGCTTAAGTCTAAGCCTTTGAGGTAATCAATGATACATGTAGCAAACGTACTTGCACTCAGATCAGCTGCTGTCTCGTTCCAGAAGTAGCATTTGACCTTCTTGGATGATAAATCGAAGAATGTGAAATTGTGACAGTATAGTTTTGTTTTGTAAAACAAGCAACTCGCCTCAAGTTTTGGACATAGCAAAAGACTTTGAAGATCCATGGTTAATACTATCTGGTTACCTGAAACAGCGTCAGCTTTATCTTGAGCTTTTGATGTCTGTGCTTCAGTTTTTCTTTTAATATGCTTGTTATATTGCTCTTCGTCAACTGTCTTTGCTTTGAAACCAGTACAGAGGTCACATTGATCCTTCTTTGGCTTGTAGAAAGCCATATTCATGTCTTTGAAGAGTTCTCGAAATTGAGTTTGGCCATACACAGGTTTCACTTCAGCTTGTACTGTTTCTTTGTAGTGTTTATAAAGTTCACTTAGACTTGAAAATTCTGTCTCTAAATATAGTTTGGAAGTTTTCGCTCTGCAATAATGAGATGGCATTTTCGGCACTTCTTGTAAATATTGGATTGCTCTTTCTTTAGCTTCTATTTTGGAATTGTTGCCATATACAGGTTCCTTTAGTTGTGGAATCCCATGATTTGTTGCGTTTTCGTTTACCCAATTGTAAACCGTGTCTTCTTTCAATGAAAGGGTAGAAAGGAAAAGCGATTTACAAACCTGGTGTCGATGATCCTGAATTTTCAAAAAATACAGAAATGAATTCTTCCTTCTGCTTACATCATTTGTCGTGACGTGCCTTGCGACTGGCTTTCTTGTTACGAGAGCTAGTACGTAGACCTTTTTCTCGGCCCAACTCAAGTGTTCCCAAAACATTGTGAATATTTCTTGTCTCATATCCTCGTCTACTTGTGAGCACTGTCGACCTCCCCACCCTTTGTCACATCTACTGGTACAACATCTTGGACCCAACAATCTAGCTTCACGACTTACATTGTGTTTCGATTTTCCATTCATATCTTTTTTACGCCCAGTATAACTTTTCCCTTGCATCCGTAATAATTGGTTTTGCTGTAGGGTAGATTTGCGTACGTGTGTATTTTGACTTTCCGATGTTTGTACTATTTCTTCATGCTCTATTACTTGTAGATCAGGGATTGGGGTTGTTTCTAAATTTAAGCCATCATCAGATAGTGTTGTTTGGTTTTGAATAGCAGGCATATTTTCTTCTATCTGTCTCTCTTCTTCATTGTGCGAGTACTTATCGGTATCTGAATTGTCAATGTTAACTTTATCTAATTGTGTTCCCGATGCCTCTTGGACTATTGCTAAGGTGTTTGCTACACGTAAAGACTTAGATACCTTGCTTCTATCTTTACTGCTTACTCTATCTTTAGATCTTTTACGTTTTCTAGCTTTACTTAGTTCGTTGTCTACACTATCGTCTGTATCAGTAGTGCTATCTAGAGATTGCCTGTCTTTACTTTTTAGTACCCAATCAGGATCATTTGACTCATCATCGAAATCATACGTGTCGTCATCATAACTGACCTCACTGATATTATGCATCGGTGTATTAGTTTTTGAGTTGTCACTACTATCAATGTAGTTTTTACTAGTTTCTACCGTAAAATTATTTACCTGTGCCCGTTTCAGGGCCATTTCAACCAATAATCTACCCCTATAACCGGCCATTCTAACTTCTAATAGTTCACAATTAGATCTACCACTCCCGGTTCACACTTTGGGCAATGAAAACCGTTTTCTTGTATGTCAGTTAAATGTTCATGATTCAAATCATCATCGGGAAATGTATTGTGTATACAAGTTAAATGATAATAACGTTGGCAGTCATCAAATCGGCATCTGATGTAGAATTGACCATCAGGTAATGTAATTAGGTAAGGCCCTTGCTCAATTATGTGCTGAAGGATGTGAATGAGCACGTTAAAATCTGGTTGAAAATCACACACGTGACATTTGTACCGCAACAAATTCGTTTCAGTTTCGCTTTCTGTGTCGCTGTCTTCAGAATGGCTCATTCTAAAATAAGAGAAAAGAAAGTGGGAATAACTCGATGAGCCATGAGTGCATTGTAATTTCACGCTTTATCCTTTTACCTAAGAGCTTATTTTGACACGGTGGACATGCTTAGGGAAAATATTGAAAGAAAGAATAAATTGATGACAATCACCAATTTCTTGTTTTCTCTCAATATTTTCTATACTATACCATAGGCCTACACATTTGGTACACATAATAATTATCAACTTATTTTTCGTCTTCAGGTTAAAAATTGGGAGAGTGTAATTTTGCCGTTCAGACAAGTGTTGACTGCATCTTAATAAGGCACAATTTTCTTTTTTCAAGACAAAATGTTCTCACGCATTAGGGTATGGGTTCGATCCCAGGCCGCGGCAAATGTTCTGTATTTTGTCACTCACCAATTGTTGGATAATGGTAAACCTATGTTAATGAACAGCTTGGGGAACGGAAAAATGCTGTGCTAGTACTGATGCAAGAAACAACAGGAATCCATGTTAAGGTGCTCTGGCTGGCCTATGACCATAGCATATAATAGAAGCTTTTAACCCACGATTAATTAATCAATTACTTAATTAACCCCAATTAATTAATTAACATGGATTCCTATTATTAATCAATTAATTAAAAAATTATTAATTAATAACAGGAATCCATGTTAAGGTGCTCTTGTCGCCGCCATAAGACCATAGAAGCTTTCAACCTCTATTCATACATTAATTAATACATTGTCAATCATTCACTCATTTAAAACGAAATGTTTCTGAAAGATCTTTCATTTACATGACAAAAAATGTCAACCTAAGCTTTTCCTAAATGGTAAACATTTATACTAGCTCTAATCAAATCTGAGAGCTGTAATAAACGACAAATTAAATGTATAAAACTATATTATTTATTAACAATAGTAGTACAGTAAATATTGGAGCAACGGGAGAAAACGCCAGTAGTCAACATTTTGTCCTTTTGCTTAAATGTTTAATTCAAACCTCTGCAAAATGGGATGTCAAATTCAGGTCTTCCTAGGGAAGGGTTAATATCACAAATGCCTGTAACTTAACATGTTACAACCAGGAGTTAAATTCTGCGTGCATTGCCCATTTCATGTTTAAAAACTTACAGTAATGTCTTTATTCACAACTCTCAGTCTCAATCTATCATAATTGTTATGATTCAAATATTTAGCAAAACAAACCAAAAAGTTTCGTGGAAATTATGTCATCATAGCTGATGACGTCATGAAGTGTCAATTTTTTTATAGATTAATATGTAGATCTATATATGAGATCGATTTTGATGGTTTAAAATTGTGTATTGACAGACTAACAAGGCTTAGATTGCCAGATTGCTTAGATTTCGGCGAATTGGAAAATGCCGTACCTACTAAATTATAAACAAAATAGAGTCTGATATGATAAACGAAAATGCCGTAACTACTTTGAGATAATCAAAAATCCAATTTAAATGATCGATTTGTGTTTAAATGAATGCTGGAAAACATTGTCATGAAATTCAATTTCTGTTGAATATTGCCCATAGTTTATTCCATCTCATTTCGGTCTAATTTACTTAATCAAATAGTCATGCCTAGATCCACATTTTAAAACTTTGATTTTTTTCCAGAAAATCAAATGCTTTAATAAAAAATATTTATATAGTAGTTACACGCTATGGGAGCCTGACCAGCGGCACCTATTTTTTCGAGCAAACAAAATGGCGGACAAGGAAGTGGATTCTGACGGTCCCAGCAGTTATTTGAACGTAAGTTGTGTTTTTTGTCCTATAACACCAACTTCGAAGCATAAATAGGTCGGCTTATGATTCAACTTCGTTATTGTCTTTGTCTTTAGCTCATCGGACTGGCATACATAACGTAAACGATAAGCAAACGTGATAAAGAGGCGTTGCTCGTGAATTATGCATATATTTGTCCACCCTTTAAATGATTAAAAGAAATAAAACATATATTTAAGGTACGCGTTATATTATCAAAATTACACTGACTACATTATTCTTTGAAAATCCAAAAGCCTAAAGATGATCGCAAATGTTAGAATTGGAATATTGATGTTTTTATTCACTGTACGAAGACCAAAAATTCCCCCGAACACGTGCATTACAGTACCGATTTTTTTGAGTCTTACTGGACGCGTATTCGGATTGAATTAATTTCATTTACGGGTGATTTGAGTTAATTTCTGTACGAGTGTTCGGAGCGTTTATACATTTGTAGAAGATAGAAATCTTTGGTGTAAATCAGTTTAGATATTTGATTCCACATTTGTTTCTCTTTCCACCAATCCTTATGATGATAAAATGATACCGTGATTGGAATTCATATCCGGGTTGCCAAAAAAAAAAAAAAAAAAAAAAAAAAAAAAAAAAAAAAAAAAAAAAAAAAAAAACACTTAAAATCACACAAGTGTATCTTTTGTAGCAAGCTCTAAAATCAATGTCTAATCTGTCAATTTTGCGAATTACCTCCCTTTGACATAAACAAATAGGGAATTTGAAATGTTTGATATTCACAAATTTATCAAGGTTTTCGATTGGAGGTTTTTGTAACATCATGCTGACTTTACAGGGCATTTTTTGAACCCTTTCTTCGACTAGGATTGTTCCCAGATGTCCATGCAATAGCGATTTCAATTTCCTAAGGAGATTTCATTGTAAAATTTTCAAGCTTTGGAACACAATGAAAATTCTGCTTTTAAAATATCATTTTCTAAACGTTCATACAATGTTACGAACGCTTCTTTACATTTCCTGACTGGTAACTTGACGGACTACCATTCCATGCAGTCCGGCATGGTTTGCATTCTTCTGCTTGAATTTCTGAAGGTTGAAATTGTGTAAAATTTCCGTTCAAATTGTACACCTGAAAAACGGACCCCTGTCACATTAAAAAGGTCCGTTTTTTCATCCACAAAACGTAAAGCACTAAGCACAACCAAGTCAATGAACAATGCGAAACACTTTCATTTGAATTTTTTACTTGTTGTAAATTTAGAAAAAATATGACAAGCGAAGTAGGTGTAGCGTTTTCACTTTTGTTCAGTATAGAATTTAAATCCTAGGTAGACAGAGAAGAGAGGATGAGATGAAAGAGAGACGGACATACAGAGGATATCACACGGAAATACATACATAAGAGAAATATATAAGGACTCATAGATTTAATAATGTTGGACACGAGTATACCTTTTGGTAACTTTCTGTCGTATTCAAACAATTGAGCACCCACACGCCAGCTGAACTATAAAAGAATGCTTCTTATTTGCACGTCAAATAAAGATTTCACGAACGGAAAATTTTGGATCACGTAAAATTACACCGACTATGGAAACGAACTATGCAAGACAATGATATATACATAGTATTTTATAGGTATTTACAACAGTCTTCCATCAACCCATGTCCAAAATTACACATGAATGGAAACTTTTACGCTCTTGCAATACACGGTTCACTGCGTACGAAATCTCATAATTGTATTGTTATTGGAGACACTCCACAACGGAAATGCTTCCGGATCGTAGTATACAAACATAGTTCCGTCAAAAATGGATTCGCTCCTTTTGATGCATTGATCCTGTGTCTATAGAATAGGCAGAAGCATGTAATGTGGTTCTCCATACTGGCAGACCATCAGTGTACTGCTGGGGTGTGTTTTAATGAATTTGTCGGGAACTAGTTTCTTGCGCGGTCGTGACCTTTTACGAGGGTGTGTCACATGCAGATCCCGAAAGAGATGGCAAATTGCAAGGGTGGCTGTGCTCACGGGTGCGTGATTTTAGCTGATGGTGCTATTGATACCACTTTCTTGGTAGGACATTAAAGACAAAGGAATGGTCTGTCAGGCAGACTATGTAAAATGTGTCACAAAGACTTCTGAGAGAAGCTAGAAGCTGCCAAATTGACCCATCTTACTATATATTTAATAGGCATGTTTCGTTGAGGAGTGATACCTACTGGTTTAGACATATCGATGGAAGGAGTGGGATTTAAGGGGGAATGCTCCAGTTTTTCGGAACACTCGGTCATTACTACAGAAAATTAAACATTTCGTACCATTTATGATTCGCTACCATATTTTCAATAATATAACACGTGATTAGAATTTACAATTTTCGATGGTAAAAGCGTATTTATTATGCGAAACTGATTTCGTCAAGATGGAAATCGAGTATTTAGAGCAAGACAGTTGTAAGTGTATACACAGTTACCACTGTTTTATGTCATTTTATTAGTGTGTAGCTGATAAAAATTGCTGAAATGCACTAAAAAGTGTACTGACCTATACACTTTCTTTTTGAATCATTACCAGGACACGTTGCTTAATACAATGATGGAGTTTTATCAAAGTCTATGATGTAGAACTTGAAATATTTCCAAAATATGCAAATTTTGACATAAAACACTTCAGCTTTGTTGATCGAACTGAACACGCGAGCATGCTGTTTTACACATTTGTGCGTTTATAATAGCATACATTTAGGGTTTTCTGTTCTTATTAAATGTAAGAAGTTACTTTAAATCCGTTTTCGGGACTAAACGATGATTATAGAGCATTTATAAGCATTTTAGTGACCTTGGGTAGGTGCAAGAAATTATGCATTTTTTCGCTGAAGGGGTATATTATACGAATGCCTATAAAATTCAAACAATATCGCTGACCATCCATTTTTATTTCATTTTGAATTGGTAATTACATATAGTTTCAGCATACAAAAAATAAATGAATTCTTTTATTTGGAAAAAATAGGAAACTGGAGCATTCCCCCTTAATGCTTATTTAAGTTTATTGGGGTTTTACGCCGTTTTCAACTACCAGGGTCATATCGCGGCGGCTAATGCTTATTTAAACTACATGGTAATATCGCTGCGACTGGAGCGCCTGACTGCGCTATGGCCGCGGCCTGGTATCTACTAAATGTTCGATTAGAATGGGTGAAATGCCTCTTTCGACACTATATTACATGTATGAAAAGTAAAGCTAAAATGACTTACCAACATAATTATTCCTGTATTTCTCTCAACATCTCTAGCACAACCACATTTGATGTTTTCGAGAATGAAGCTACTCATGCCACTTAGGTTTAAGATTGTCAACCCATTTGGTAGGAGACTGTGGCCAGTTTCATCAAAGGATTTAAGGCGTACTTATGTCTTAAGTACCAATGTCTTACAGTCTACACGCTTAGGAAAGGAGTCAGGTATCGCCCCTTCCATCAAGTCCTAAGTAATTTGATTGTTGTTTCGTAAGACATCAGTAAGTCAGAAATACGTCTTCAATGTTTTGATGAAACAAGTACCAGATGTCATAGAGGATATATGCCGCACCCTAGGATCGAAACCGGGACATCAAATTTGAAAGTGCAACGCGATGCCATTTTTTGTGATAACCGCGGTCATAACCAGCCAATGAGAGAGTGTTTGCAAGAAAAACAAGAGACAGTACTAAGGCAGACAGAACATGAGTGGTGTTAGGAGAAAATATACATTGAATACTATTTCAAAGACATGTTTCATTTTTAAATCAATATTTAGGGTCGATTTCGTGAATCATATGCTTTGATGAGTAGGTTCTATATTAACCATTTAGTTTATTTGTTCACTTATTTCATCATCAATACAGTGCTGTAATTCCTTTGACTCGAGATAGCTTAATTTGCATGAACAAGTTCCAAAAACTATATAAACCCTTTCCCAAACACGACCTGGTTTTCTCGTTCCTAACCAAATAGGATTTAGCACACATTGGGGCAAAAGAGGAAATATTTATAACCAGCATTTCCTCCTTTTGCATCAATAATTTCAATGCTTTATTTTACACTAATCCAATATTTTTTCAACATCAATTCTGTGGTAAACAGCTACTTTTGAACTGAAATTTACGCTTTGGAAAAGGGTTAAAATAATTTAAATGCGCATTTAGATTGACTCTGCTTAAAGAGATTTAATCCTTCATGTAGTTGGTTAACTGAACATGTTGACCACTAGGATACGTCTCTAAGTTTTCAATTGCTCGATTAACGCGTTCAGAAAAAACTGGAATTTCCAAACTAAAATCGTGTAAACAATGAACGAACTACTCATACAGTGGATTGTGACATTGCTCGGAAAAAAAGTTCAGTTTTTCTCGTACAGTAGTTTCGTTTTTTCGTTTTTTTTCTAATAATACACATCTCTCACGACTCAGAGTTACACAAAGGTTCTGTCATACAGAAATCTATGTCCACACACGAAAATAAAACCAGTAGAAACAGTAAAGTGTGATTTTTGATTGATTCATTAAAGCATTTCTCGCTTAAAATGATGAGCACAGCACATCGTGAAGATTGTCGGCACAATTTTAGATAATCTAAAGATTAATAAGTTCATTTAAGAGTCAAAAGTGGTAAAGCAATATATGTACTCAAATATTAATGAGTATGAATGTGCAAAATTGAGTATAAATGTGACAAATCTTCCTTTGTTTGCAGTATCTATTTCTTGCAGGTTTGTTATGTCCGCCATTTTCGCTCGAAAAAATAGGTGCCGCTGGTCAGGCTCCCATAGCGTGAGTTAAAAGTACCAATGTTTGATGTAATGATCTGAACATTTCTACTTACCTGCTTTTAATTTGGATTTTATTGTGAGAAAACTGTCAGGTAAACATGTGCGGCATTTTTCAACGCATGGCTGCAACGGGATACAAATGCCGGAACTAACAATTCTATAACTCCGGCATTTTCACAAGCTCCGAATTTTAGCCAATCAATGTACGGCATTTTATCACGTGCCATTTTTACGATATCTAATTGGATAAGAAGACGGGTATTGGACAGAAAGAAGCGGGAAAACGGGCAGCTTCGGAAAATGCAAAAAAAAAATTTTTTGCAAAATTGCATGTCCGGCATTTCTAATCGTCGGTATCGATATACCTGTAACACCATCCATTTTGTCGTCTGCAGCATTTTTCAAATTGAACCACCTTTGAATTTTACGTTTGGGAAAGGGTTTAGATAGGACGGTTGGTGTTTACGGTTAAATGATGCTGTAGTTTTGTAATAGCAATATTGTTCTTCTTAAAAGTAGATCTATCTCTGTTATTTCTTGGTTCCACCGCCCATTTTGAGGAGGAAATCATCATGTTTTGCTTCGTCTATTCACACTTTGATTTTTGATTTGATACTTATGTTTATGTAGAATGTTTCTTGTTCGGCAGTTCTGCTCTAATACATCAAGCTGTGATATTATGGCTGGATAATGGGAACAAACAAACATACATCAACATGATGCAGATGGGGATTTTGTGCTCTGTGTAAAAACTTTATCTATGTTTGAACATTAAACATACAGGGAAAAGGAGCTGTTTGTTAAGATTTTTTCTCCTTTTGCAAAAACAATGCAAATATAAGTAGGGTCAGAATTAAGTAGGGTCAGAATAATTCCATTGAAGGGTTAAATCAATTATGAATACCTAGCTGCCTTTGAATTATTAGGAATTAAAAGTCTAAAAAAGCTATGAGTCTGTATCAGTATTTTATGAGTTCGTAGAAAACATTTTAAGACAATAGGCGTATTCGAATGCAACATTTTCGTTAAGTAACGCTTAGCTCTGCCCACATGCTCAGACTATCGTCATAAATCAAGGATTTTTATTCAGTCGAATTATACAAAAGACGGAATTATTTAACCAGAATGTCGCCATTTTGAAATCTGCATCATCCGCATTTCTCGATGCTGTCCGGTAATGGAAACACCCGATGAAACCTCTTTGTGTACATCCGTAAATGAAGCACCATCTGTCTTGTTTTTATCTTTTGATATCCTTTAAGGGGGAATGCTCCAGTTTCCTAAATTTTTTCCCAATAATAGAATTTATTTCATATTTTGTATGTTGAAATTAAATGTTATTACCAATTGAAAAATAAAATAAAAGTGGATGGTCAGCGATCTTGTTTGAATTTTATAGGCATTCGTATCACATACCCCTACATAGAAAAAATGCACAATTTCTTGCACCTGTCCAAGGTCACTAAAATGCTAATAAAATGCTGTATATTCATCGTTTAGTCCGGAAAATGGATTTAAAGTAACGTCTTACATTAAATAAGAACAGAAAACCCAAAATATGTGATTCTATAAACGCGTAAATGTATAAAACAGCATGCTCACTTGTTCGGTTAGATCAACGCAGCTGGAGTTTCTTATGTCAAAATTTGCATATTTTTGGAAATATTTCAAGTTCTACGTAATAGAATTTGATGAAACTCCCTCATTGTATTAAACAACATGTCCTGGTAATAATTCAAAAAGAAAATGTATAGGTCAGCGCACTTATATATATAAATAGTTAAGTAACGAAAAACAATTATGCAAAAAACGGTTCAGTCAAACACGCCAAGTAAGAGCTGAAATTAAAAATCACTAAAGTACAATTAACCCTTTTCCCAAACAAAACTTTGTTTCGATGTCCGTAATAAAAAGACTTTATACTTCATTTTTGTCCAGGGCATATCTCTAAAAGTATAATAACTAGGACCATGAAACTTTAACCAACCCTCTCCCACTGTCAACATAAAGCAGTGTTATGGGCGTATCTTGTGACAGGTTGACACCTTGTTTGTATTTGTAATTAGATTTTTCAAAAGAATGAAAAACCATACTAATTACTTCCAATATTGATGCCATTGAATAAAGAAAATCAGTACATGCTTAAATATTAGTAAGTAAAACCATACGATATCTAGGGAATAGGTAAAAAACTGTTTGTCAGTGTTTTCTCCTTTTCCTGCAATAGTTAAAAGCTATTTTTAAAACAATTAAGGTTACCCTTTTCAAAACTAAACATAGTTTCTGTGTCCCAATGTAGTTGTTTTCCACATGTATCAGTTTGTCATCTGCAGCTTCTTTGCAATGGACTTCACTGCACTTTTGGAGCTGGGATTTGGAGAGGTTGGTTGGATTGTAGTTTAGAAAAGGGTTAACCTTAATTGTTTTAATAATATTTAGCTTTTTCAAACAAGATAGGATTTTGACGTCCAAAAGTCTGGCCCCAGTTTTTCGAAAAACTTAAATACAGAGCTCCAGATAATTTTTAGGGTAAAAGAGTGATCACTCCCTACTTTGAGCATCAAAAGAGTGATTCACTCTCAACCCAGTAGGTCTAATCCCTTTTTAGAGAAAAACCAACAAAAACTGTTTTCGGGAGAAAATTAAACCCTTAATTATAGGATTACCTTTCCTTGCATTGGTACTTCTTTGATTCACAGGGCTCAACAATGTAGTAAATTATAACAAAGTATTTAGAGTGAGTGATTCCGCTATTCACAGTCAGTTTCTTACTGTGCTGTATACACTGGTGGTGAACTCGGACAAAGCGAGGAACATTTTTCATGAACACAAGGTACAGATACTTCATGTTTAAATGCGCGTTTAAAAACCAGTTTTACTAGTTTGAGCATGTACACAACGATTTGCACGTGTTTATCCGCCCGAAACAATATGGACGAATCGGAGAGACACTTAGAGGCTATTGTCAGTTTTGTTATTTTATTTCTCTGACTGATTCTGAAGTTGGTATTACAATTCTTGGAGTAGAAGTTTTTTTCCGATGTGAAAATCGTAGTTAACGTTTTTTGAAGGGGACTTGTACGGTTTATTTATGATACCGTGAACATTTTCTATGGCTGTTCGAATTGCAATGACTTTTGTCCTAACAATAGAATGGGTTTTCGGTTAAATATGGATAAATCGTAGGTGTTGTTATAAAATCCCGTAACTGCAGCTTCAATAAAGTTGAGTTTGTGACGTTTTAGATTTACGCCGACGAAGCACTAGTGTTTGTCCGAAAAAACGCCACTAGGTCTATATATACCGTAGTAGATAAAATTTATTCTTTTTCAAAGACGAATTAATGGTATACAATAATCATTTCCAAAACAACAGGCCTATCTGGTATTGCAGCCCCCAATTAGAAGGCTTTCAGTAATGACCACCATATAGATAGTGCTTCGTTTGCCCGTCCGCCCGTTTTTTCTACCCGTCCGCCAATTTGTCTAGCTGACTGCTCTAGATGTCAAAATACATTGATTTTATATGTTGAGAAGTTAAAATGTGTGTACTAATTAAGAAAATATGAAAGAAAAATATTAAGAAAAAAGGAGCCATATTATTTTCAGTATAGATCTATTCTTCTTTTGATTCAATGTTTGCTATACGCACTTCAACGTCAATTACACAAAACGTGGGAACGACGTCGTATTGTTTTGCGGCGATGTTATAAAGTCATGAAAACAGATCATGAGCGTAAACTTTTGTTTCAGGAGAAATAGAGTGAGACGTCTTTTTTTTTAACATTTCATCTTTAAGAAATCTAAAATATTGAAACAAATGGATTTAATTATAATAGCACAAATATACTCCCCGTCATAAGAAAGTAGCCACTTGTCTAATGCAAATGGTCGCCAATTTTAGGATTATTCATAAATGTACCGAAATAAATACAAGATATTGAAGCACGGCAAGTAAATCGAAAACAGTCGAATTACCTCATTAATTAGACCGTTTTCGATTTACTTGCCATGCTACAATTTTGAGACGATTCCAACACATCCAACGTCTACACGTGACGTCATTCCGACAAGACAACCATTATCGGAACGACTACCTGTGAAATCGACAGAAAAAGGCAAACGTTACAGATAGGCTAGATTGCTTCCTGAGTTGAGTTCTATCAGCAGTAGAGGCTGATTAACGGATTAGACCATCCGTTTCAGACGTCTTGCGATACCCATAGTCTTGCTACGATGTTATTGACAACATTACCTTCAGTGGGTTAGACAGCATCTATCGTTTTCTAAGGACAATTGCATAGCATGTATTAATACCAACGGTGTTCACACTCGAAAATGTCTTGTAAACGCGAATCTTATCCTTATCCACTTTCAGGAATTGTTACGGTAATAACAAGTATAGTAATACATTGACAATTATTGAAAGTAAAAGATTAAAAGTGCATTTGTAAAATTTTATTCATGTACCGTATGCAGTCAAGGTGTTAATTGAAAAGGAAATGCACACAGTTAACTTTTCCCGTTAGTATACTTTAGAATGCATGCCCGTAGAAAGCAATATCATATGGGCCCTGTCTGGGCCAGTGTCTAATATTGGGGGGGGGGGCTAAATTATATTTGCCATAAGTTTTAAATGTGAAATGATGAAAATTCGGCATTTTTGCCAACTATGGGGGGGCGGCTCCAGAGTCCCCTGTTCGTACGGGCCTGGGATGTGTGAAACAGTGGATCCTCCTTAGAATAAATGGTGATAATGGTAATGACAAACATTACAGTATAGATCTGGAAACGTTCATTTAGGCTTTTGCGACCAACATGGATCCAGATCAGACTTTGCATGTGCACTGTCTGATCAAGATCCATCTTGTTCTCATTTAATAGCTTATTATCCACCTGTACCAAATTTAAGAAGGCATAACGAAAATCTTACCGGTGAAACTCCAAGGTAACGATAAAAATGATGATTATTATGATGATGATGATTATTATTATTATTATTATTATTATTATTATGATGATGATGATGATGATGATGATGATGATGATGATGATGATGATGATGATGATGATGATGATGATGATGATGATGATGATGATGTCATCTAATTGTCATCACCTGTCAGTAATTTATCTAAAAGGGGAGTTAGGCAGTACAAATTGATATATATTGAAACAAGTACCTGGTGCTCGAATTTGATGCCGGAAATCTATGGTTAGATGCTCAAATCAGAGCGATATTACCGAATAAATGTTTAAATGTGCCGTTAAGTCCAGTGCAATCGATTAATTTATCAAACATGTGGTCATAAAACACCGTAGCTGGAAAAGATAACATCGCAAACATGCTGTAACGTTGTCACGAAGAAACCGCACAATGATTTTCAATGACATGACACCAAAAACTGCCATTTACAGCCTTTATTTGTACATTTATATGTCTTTTTTGTTTACTTGCAATGCAAGTTGATAAACATAAACAGTGATATCGTACCATTTCGTTCGGGCGATTAAGATCAACCCACATGATCACAATATGCGCTTTGTGCACTTGCAATCCATTTATAACATTTGAAAATAATGATCGATAAAACTGATATTTTCGTGCGTATTATAAATCATATCTACATACCTTAGTAACTTCCATTTGAGTGCATCCTTTAAAAAAAGACGGAAAGAGAAGTAAAACAAAATACCACATGTATTGTTTACAAAAATCCGGATGTGACATGAAGTATCTGTACCTTGTGTTCATGAAAAATGTTCCTCGCTTTGTCCGAGTTCACCACCAGTGGTATATGTACTAGCAGTTTCCTACTGTGGAACTATGAAATAAATGTTGGAAGTATAAACAAGGTAGTGAAACACAATGAACTATCTACAAAAACAATAATTTTCACTATTCACAGGCAGAAAGATACCACCCTTTAAAACAATGATCCCTCCAGCGACCATGGCCATATACAGTACTTGCTATCTTTTTCTGAATACTGAATTTGCATTTTATTTTCACATTATAGGACACAGATCGCTCTAAAATCATCCACGGAAACTCGGCCTGTCTTAATTTTCAGCCAATTTAGGGTCTCAACTGATCCGCCAACGTTACGTATTCGGGTAATTTGTGCGGCCATTTTTATGACAGAATAAAACTGAACTCGATAGATGCAGACGTATCCTCCCCGCTTGGCTTAAAAAACTGTTAGATTCTGACACTATTTTCTGTTTTCTTCTGGACATGTTACTTTGCGACGCAACAGACCTTGCAATCGTAAACAAAACGATGCGGTGTCGAATTGAGACTTCGTAAGATTCAGTAAGCCTTAAAATTTGCTACTTTCTATTCTATATTATTCTGCATGGCACCGGTATCGAAATGGCTGTGATTTGTAAACATCCGTTGACGGATTACGGGAAATTTCTCTTCCACGCTTAGAAATAATTCGAATGCGTTAGCAAAAAACCAGTAACTTTTACTCACTCTCGCTTGTTAGGAATGCGTTACTTGAAAATTGAATGCGTCTTGCGACGCACACAGTTGACTTTGAAATGCGTTTCTTACATATTTTAATGCGTAATAACGCAATCACGCACCTTATCTGGAGCTCTGTAAATACATTCTCATGCTCAAATCTGAGCACCGTGCTAAAATCGCACGAAATCCATGTTAACTTCAATCGAATACCCTTCAACGTTGGAGAGTATTCCTTTGTAGTTGAGCATGTTCTCATTAGAATGTACTTGATTTTTTTTTTTTTTTGAGAAACCGGGTCCTGGCCCGGGTTTCTCGAAAAAACTTAAGGACAGATCCTCCATTTATTTCCTACAGTAAGATTTTTTTTTATTATTTCTGTACTGATATTTCAATAAATGAGAAGTAAAAAAATGACTTAAAAACTATAGGTCACCAAGCAAATTAAAAAGTTATTGGATTTCAAGGCAGACTTCTCTTGTCTAAAATTGCAAAAATGAGGTGTCATTTAAATACCCACAAAAAAGGGTGTTCGAAATGACAAGGATTACATAAATAAGTCTTTATTGTGTTCAATATGTTTTATTCTGTCTAAATGAGTATCAATTTGGGAAAATTTAGTGATGATTTTAAAATTTTTAGTAAAACATTCTTTCAAAAGTAACTGTAATAGCTCTTTTTTCGCAACGTTTCTGATCATAAAAAAATATTCCAGCGGTAAGAATTTTTTTCTTTTTTGGTATAGACATATATATACTGCTTGGTCATACCTACAAAAACAAAAATAGAAAAATATATCAAACCAAGCGATTTTCTTAGTTATAAGTAAAATTGGTTTACTTTTTGCAGCTCTGTTCGAAATTGTTTCACTACTTTTATCCATTTTCTTCCTTATTACAAGCTTTAGATAATAAAAAGTGTCATCTTTTGTGTCCATCTGAAGCGGACTAGCTCATAAAGACACCACTTTGCTTTTGTTGCTCCGTTTCCTATCGCTAACGCCACATGTTGAACGCGTAACAGAAAGGGAAATGTACCATCTGAGTACTATTACACTTTAATTGACCAAACAGAGAAAATTGAAATAACCGAAAAGGGTCTTCTCATTTATCAACCAAACATTAAAGGGACATTTCATTCCGATTTCAATTTTATAAAGTATGTCTTGATGCCAAGATTGGCTATTCTAAGTTGTTGCCAATAAGCGAGAAACACGCATTTAAAGCTACTATTTCCCAGATTTGGACCCAAAAATTGTCAAATACAAACGAAATGTATACTTTTTAAGCTTTATATGACCTGATTAAATGATTACGACAAACTATTGAAGCAACGACTCATTTTTTCGCAGTTTGATACCAAATTCATGAAGCGATATCGAAAGTAGGTCAAAACAGTAGGACATGCGACTTTCTTAAATGACGTCACAACATACATGATGACGTCATATTGAAATTCAAGTATGAATCTCGTTTGAATCATGGTCCGCGCTGTATGCGCATGTGCAACAATTTCAAAATAATTCTAACCCCATCAGTGATGGGGTTGAATTTAGGTTTGGATTCTCCCTAAATTCAGCTATCTGTCTTGTAATTTCGGCTCATTCTCTGTCTGAATCGCATATTATTAACCATCCCGAGGTTGTCAACACAAAAGTTTTGCATATTTTTTCAAAAAATTTCATTTTTTGCAATTAGACCATCTGTTACTGTCGCCCTTTAAAGTTGAGACATAATCGATAAATTGCATATAAATCCGAACTGTTGTCCACAACAATTTGTTCAATTTTAACACAAAAATATAAATTTCTCGTAAACGGCGCAATATTTTGGCTCGAAATTTTCAGAATTTTCATAAGGAAATATGCTCTTTCGGATAAAAATAAAAGTAAAATTTATGACAAAAAATTCTGAAATGTCACTTTAACTAAATACAAAAAAATACATTTGCTGAAAAGGCCAATTACTGAAACAGCTTTATTTCGTTTTTTTGGATATGCGCAGTAAGTTGCTCTGCCAGGTCATTTCTCGTGAGGTATATTAGTATTTGTTTTGTCACGTGACATACTTAACGCTGAATATTTGTTAAGAAGTTACTTGATTTATGACATACTTTTGTCAGTCGAATAAAAATAGTTAAGTAATGAAAAACAATTATGCAACAAACGGTTCAGTCAAACACACCAAGTAAGAGCTGAAATTAAAAATCGCTAATGAAAAGTACAATTAACCCTTTCCCAAACAAAACTTTGTTTCGATGTCCGTAATAAAAAAGACTTAGAAACACATTGAGACAAAAGAAGAAAATGCTGATGATCATCATTTTCTCCTTTTGTCTCAATATTTAGTGTTATACTTTGTGAACAAACCCAATTTTTATTTCTATCCTTTTTTGGGTACCATAATTATGCTTCCACATTTCAAAATATAAGATGGTACAAAGTTGTTGTCTATGAGAATATATCTATCTTGTTAATATTTTCAAAATTGTGAGTATTTTTCAATAGATTCAGAAGGTAGAAAGTTTCTGAAACAGAATAAGCTTTATTTTAAGGTATACTATACATGTACAGCCCATCATTAAAAACACCACTTTCTAGCCATATGAAATGCATCAAATTACACACACTTGTAAATACACTTCACATAAGTTGATTCACCATGTCGGATTTCAATTTTATGTTTCAAGAAGAAAATAATTTACAAATATTATTTTACTCTGTATTCATATAGTCTAGTATAACAAGGGAGGTGAATTTGAACATTTTTGTCAAATATTTCCATAAGTATCCATAATTCAAAATTCTAAACCGATCAAAATACTTATTTTTGTATTTGGAATGGAAATGTAACAAAGTTCAGGAATTACTGACACTTATCAAATGTCGCCTCTGGCAATTTAGGACTTATGATGGGTTGCATACCTTAAATACAAAAAAAAGGAACATTTAGCCTACACATTGACAGTTAGTAGGTATTTTCTTTTTTTCTGACAATAATTTAAAACATTTTTTTAAATGTCCGTCAAAGACGGGTCATATAATGGGATCACCCGTGGGGTCCGGGGTCCAGTGTCTGGCGTTTGGGCCTCTGGGCGGCGTACACTTCTTTGTCTGGAGCATAAATCTGACACCTTAAGTCCGATTGACTTTAAACTTTGCAGTTATATTGTTCTTATCATTACGAAGTGCAGTACACATGAGCCGCAACTCTACCTGGTCTATTTTTTTAGTTATTGCCCTTTGTTGTTTTTCATACTTGAATCTTGGCCTTAGTATATCTCTAAAAGTATAAAAGCTAGGATCATGAAACTTCATGAGTGTATAGATCTCATCAAGGGGGAGTGCTGTCTACAAGAACCATAACTCTACCTGGCCTATTTTTTTTTATTAATTGCCCTTTATTGTTCTCTAAAAGTATAATAGCTAGAATAATGAAACTTCATGGATGTATAGATTTCATGAAGGGGGAGTGCAATGCACAAGAACCATAACTCTACCTGGCCTATGTTTTGAGTTTTTGCCCTTTGACATTGTTTTTCAAACTTTGTTTTTGTTCAAGGCCAATCTTTAAAAGTATAATAACTAGGACAATGAAACTTTAACCAACCTGCTCCTGCTGTCAACATAAAGCAGTGTGATGGGTGTATCTTGTGACAGTTTGACACCTTGTTTGTATTTGTAATTTCTTCTTGATTAACTTCAATGATATTTATAATTTATGTTTTTTTTTCTATTTAGATTTTTAAAAAGAATGCAAACTGTACTAATTACTTCCAATATTAATACCATTGTATAAAGAAAATCAGTACATAGGCCAGTCACTTTAGCCGAAAAATAGGCCCAACCCACCACTAATTCTAACAGAAACGAAACCAACATTTTTATAATCTACAACCATCTACTCATTTCAGAAAAAAGGCCTCAAATGTTACTCGAGGGGAAATATGAAAAATATCGATCTAACGAAGAGACCCCTACAAGGCAAGCCAAAAGAATGTTTTTCTGTGTAGGCTTAGAAACCCGTCTTTTAAAACCAAATATGTTATTGCGGATGAAACATATTATAGACAACATAATATTAGGGGTTTATAAAGTAAAAAAAACACAGACTTTGATATTTTCTTTATTTCAATTAGACATGGAAAATGAATTTGCATGTGAAATTACCCCACCCACTAATTTACTAAGGTTTACTTATCAAATACATTTAAACCGACATCTGAACGTAAATATTAGACTTCCTATTCTAAAGCTGCTGCAGACGACAAAAACAATTTGCAAAAACATCGGATTTGTGTACATTATAGCAAAGAAAATATTGATACAAAAGGATAAAAATCTGGTCGTCATCGCTTTCATCTTTTGTAGTTAATTTTACGATTCGACAGACGTCAAATCAATGACTGTTTTTCATTACTGATTGATTTTTGCTATTTAGAAAGCCACCGGCCATTTATGCATATAAGGAATACTTTTATCCAATTAACCGTGACATAATTTCAGACAAACAATAGTATCTCGTAGGTGTTGTTATGAAATCTCGTAACTACGGCTTGAATCAATGGTAAACCGAGTCTATTTTTAGCACAAATTTCATTTCTATCACTTTGTAATGGATTTCGAGTCATAATAATAATAATGAATAATAATAAAATCGTTTGTATGTTTTCAAATTATGTGCAATTCAAGGTTATGTAAGACAAAATAGTATATCTATATGCATGTTTGATGTTGTATCTACCCCAAAGATAAAAACTGCTTCATTTGATATATTTGAGTGTTTAGCAAATCTGGATAAGTGACCATCTTAATCTTTCAGACTACCGAATATGAAGATCGAATTGTGCCTCAGTAATGTCTGATCAAGGTCGACAATATAAAAGACGGTATAGGACACGAAAAAATGATATAGGAACAACAGGCTTTGTGATCAGACAGTGCGTACACACAGCCTGATCTTGATCTAGATCTCCAGTGTGTTTGTATTAAATGATTCGAAATGCATTTCGAAATCTTTATTAATTAAGAACACATTAGTGCAGCTCACACCACGACACTCTCCACAACCCGCTGAACAGGACAGACCATGTTTCCTACATGTGCACCTTTTGGAATCACAATTTAGTTTGCAATTACATCTAATCATTTTGAGCAGGCGTTCGGATGAAGCAGACAAGTGTGTTTTAACTGGATTTAATTTGTTGTTGATTTTCTTCCAGCCCCATTCAGTTGGTTCTATCGTGTTTCCTACCCACGTTTGGACTTAAAGATAGGCTCTAAAACTGTGGTATCTGGCAGCAGCTTCAGTTGGCGGAAGACTTTTAACTTGTACAAATGTGGAGCCTTTATGAAAATTATAATTTTACGAATTATGGTTATGTATCTGTTGATTTTTCGTAAATTAGCACCGTTAAAAATCAGAAAAAGTCATAACCCTGCTTATCATTTAGAATTTTGAAAGATTAGTAAAACTGCATTTGAAATTGATTACCACCTAATGGCATAGCGGGTGAGTTACCCCCCTCATTTTGATTTTATGAATTTTCAAAACCAATGCTTCGTGGATACTTTGCTTGCATATTGTCAACATGTTAGTGGTTAAGTGTATACTAGTAGAAAGGAAGAAATTGGGACTAGGTCACAAAAACGGCCTTATTGACACCCTTCCTTTCAGACCGACACGAGTTAAAGAGATGCAAAAAATACCAAAGTAACTGAAAGAATAAAACGCACAATATATAAGATAAGGAATTATCGAGAGAAAATGTGAAGATATCCGTCCTTTACCTCGATATTGACAAGAGCTTCGCAGAGCGGCGCATTATACGCCCGAGAGGGGCTTGTCAGTAAAATTGGCCATTCTTTTCAATTCAAGGGCAGATAATTCAAACATGAGAAGTTATCCAAATTATGCTTTCACACCCAGACACCATAGAGATTCATTGTGGCTAGTTTGATTGAATTCTGGTTGAAACTGTAGGAATTGCGACACGAGAAAATTGGCATTTTTAAGGACACAGGCATTTTTCCTTAAATTCAAGGGCAGATAATTCAGAAATGAAAACTGTTATCTAAATTCTGTAAGCGCTCTGTATATTGTTGAATCTGTAGGAGTTGCGCACACGAGAAAATGGGCATTTTTGAGAAAATGGGCATTTTTCCTTACATTCAAGGGCAGATAATTCAGAAACGAAAACAGTTATCTAAATTCCGTAAGCGGTGTGTACAACTAAAAAACATGGAAATTCATTGTGGCTAGTTTGATAAAATTCTGGTCAAAACTGTAGGAGGAGTTGCACACACAATGTACACACTATAAAATGGGCATTTTTTTATTCAAGGGAAGATAATTCAAGAACAAAAAGAGTTATCTGAATTCCGTAAGCGGTGTGCACAACTATACACCATGGAGATTCATTATGGCAAGTTTGATCAAATTCCGATCAAAACTGTAGGAGAAGTTAGGCACCCAAAAATTGCTAACGGACGAACGGACGGACAGACGGACAGACAGACGACCGGGCCGTAACATAATACGGTCCTTCGGGCGTATAATAACAAAAAGCATGTGTGGACTTCAAACCAAGTGGTTGGGGGCAATTAAAGGATGATTTACTCGCAAATTGTGTAATTCCGATTTGAACAATCTATATCTGACATTATGTAATATTATTATAGTCACATTGAGCTTCCGTAATTTTAAAAATCGATCGCAGATAATTTTATTTTAAACCGAAATTATTTTTACTTATTCGTTATATTTATCCTTTTAAATTTTCATTTATAATGAATACATTTTTCAATTTTCATATGAAATTAAATCAAATTAAAAATGATATGTGAAAAGTATAGTGTAAGAGAAGCACGTGGTACTCGAGAAAATGTATGGTGGTTAGGATGGAACAGTGTATTATGATCATATCAAGGCATCTTTTAGCGTGATTTAACACCATTTCCCTCACGATTTGCTCTGAGGACTTTTGATATGTTGATCATGATATAAAAGACTTTCGTTCAATTACAAAATTATTTCTGTTAGAATTAGTGGTACCCTAAATGCTAAAGTGACTGGCCTAACATGCTTAAATTAGTAAGTAATACCATACTATATCAGGGAATAGGTAAAAAACTATTTGTCAGTGTTTTCTCCTTTTCCTGCAATAATTATCAGCTATTATTAAAACATTTAAGGTTACCCTTTTCAAAACTTAACATAGTTTCTGTGTCTCAATGGAGTTGTTATCTATGGAAGGGGATATCCGCCAGTTCATCTATACTGAGAGGCAAAAATAAATATACATCCTTGTTCTTCCATGTTTTATGAGAAAACGATTGATAGATTATTAGGATTTTTAAACGCCACCAAATATGGTCGTTTGTTTGATATTAACGTCTCCACTTACTCGTCTATCGGTCCTTCCTTCCGCTGCAAAGGGTTTTTCATGTAATACAGCAGCATCGAAAAGGGGGATTTAATCATCAAATTAATGCAAGAATTCCCGTTAACACAGTCCTTACATTTATGAACATATTTTGACAAAATTTTCACAGAAAATGCCTCTAGTCACCTAGGACAAAGCATACATTATAAGTGCTTTTCCATATTACGATGGGTCATTGCAAAAGGGGGCTTAATGCAAACAATTTGTATTACATAACTCCTTCTAAATTTATGGATGGATTTTGATAAAATTTGCACAGAATGTTCCTCTCCCATCTGACTAAGTGTATATAGTGTTGCGTTTCTTTCATGTTATGCTGCGTCATACAAAAATGGGTCTTAATAGCTAAAAAGACACATTGGTCGATTTCTACCAGCCACCGAGAATTGTGCAATAATGTTAGAGAGATTTTAACGTTGTGATTTGTTGTGATAAAGAATGAAAAAAATCAAATAAGGATTAACAGCGGATTAACAGCAAAATTTGATACTTAACTAAGTCGCACATGCAAAATTTGGAAAATCGGCATGTAGCAATGGTTTGGGTAGTCAAGCAATTTCAGGTGAAATTTATTAACTTCGTATTATTTATCTATGGGTAGAAATAAAAAGTGCAAAATTTTGAGTTGATATGATCGAAATTAAGAGAGATATCGAAAACAAAAAGTGTATACTTTCTTTTGCCTCTCAGTATATTACCGGTATGCCTCAGGGGTGTGGAAATATGGAATTTTTCCACTTGTCCGCGGACAAGTTGAACTCAAATTTCTACTTGTCCAAAGGCAAAGTTTACTTGTCCAGAAAAAACAACATCTGGACAGGAAAATAATATTTCGTCGGTGTAAATGCAAAACCTCGTATGTCGATTCTTGCGATTTCCAAAGTACAAACTTGTGCGCCCAGTTTAGACAATTCTCGCAGGTTTTGAGATATTTTTACTGATCAGTATTAATGACACATTATTTGTGAACAATAAGTCCAAATTTCAAGTAAAACATTTCAGTTTGGGAAAAGTTATTACAATGTTTTCCCTCCCCTTTGAAATTTTCCAAAAACGAGATACGAGGTTTTGCATTTACAAGGACGATTTAAACTTTATTTTAACTCTATTTTCAGTTAACATATAAAACTGAATGAATACAATTCAAACACATGTGTATATACCTTCTAAAATTAAAATATGATTTGATTGAAATGGATTTTTTCAGACGGATCGTGAGCAAAAATAAAATTAAAATTTCGTTTTTTATCGCATTTTGATCCCATTGATATGCACTTGCCCGTGGACAAGCTCACTTGAAAAAAGCCCTTGCCTGTCCACCACAAAACCCAGGTCTGGCAAGTCTGGCATGTGAATTCCACACCCCTGTGCCTGATGACATTTTAATTTATATTTTACTTTATTCCAATTACTGTTCTATTATTACATTGCAAATGCAAATTAATTTTTCATTATTATTTATTCACAATTATGGTGACATGTTTCTTGTTTTTCATACATGATTTATATGTTAATTTGGCGTTATTACCGACATACCCCAGATCTTTGAGCTAATGCTCATTTGACACTAAAGTTAAGTTGCTCATTAGCTGAAACCTCAGTGCTGCTGTCCTATGTCTATATAGCCACTGCTGGAATGGCAGACCCCAGATCTTTGAGCTTTTAGCCAATGCTCATGCAGCACAACCCCAGATCTTTGAGCTTTAGCCATTGCTCCTGCAGCACAACCCCAGATCTATTAGCTTTAGCCATTGCTCATTTGACACTAAAGTCAAGTTGCTCATTAGCTGAAGCCTCAGTGCTGCTGTCCTATGTCTATATAGCCACTGCTAGCATGCCAGACCCCAGATCTTTGAGCCTTTTGCCATTGCTCATGCAGCACAACCCCAGATCTTTGAGCTTTAGCCATTGCTCATTTGACACTAAAGTCAAGTTGCTCATTGGCTGAAGCCTCAGTGCTGCTGTCCTATGTCTATATAGCCACTGCTAGCATGCCAGACCCCAGATCTTTGAGCCTTTAGCCATTGCTCGTGCAGCACAACCCAGATCTTTCAGCTTTAGCCATTGCTCATTTGACACTAAAGTCAAGTTGCTCATTGGCTAAAGCCTCAGTGCTGCTGTCCTATGTCTATATAGCCACTGCTGGCAAGCAGGCCCCCAGATCTTTGAGCCTTTAGCCATTGCTCGTGCAGCACAACCAAAACTGGTAGAAGTAATGATATATCAGTAATAATGCCAAATTAATATATAAATCATGTATGAAAAACAAGAAATATGTCATCATAATTGTGAATAATTAATAATGAAAATTTAATTTGCATTTGCAATGCAATAATAGAAAAGTAATTGGAATATTGTAAAAGTAAAATGTAAATTAAAATATCATCAGGCATAATAGAACAGTAATTGGAATATTTTAAAAGTAAAATATAAATTAAAATGTCATCAGGCATAATAGATGAACTGGCGGATATCCACTTCCATAGTAATCCACATCAGTTTGTCATCTACAGATCTTTCTAATGGACTTCACTTGCACTTTTGGAGCTGGGATTTAGGGAGGTTGGGTGGATAATGTAGTTTAGAAAAGGGTTAACCTTAATTGTTTTAATAATAGCTTTTTCAAACAAGATAGGATTTTGATGTCCAAAAATCTGGTCCTCTTACATTAAACTTTTCATCCACACTTTCACTGTGGTGAACTCGGCCAAAGGGAGGGATGTTTTTCACTACAACAAGGTACAGATATTTTGCGTTTAAATGTGAGTTCAAAGATCTGATTGGATAGTTTTTTTTGTAATAACAATGGAATTGTTCTAAAAATAGACCGGGTTTACCGATATGTATTGACAAACCGTCTGTGTTGTTATAAAGTCTCGTAAGTACAGCTTTATCTTCCTATACCATTGGGCCAATTTTTACCAAACTTGGCAGGAATGTTTAACTTGAGTAACCCTTTTCAAAAGTTGTTCGTGGATTTTTGATTCGTCAAAAAATGTGGGCGTGGCAGGGCAGGGCTTATCAGACTTGGAGAAATCATAAGAAAATTCTTTAAAAATCAACCATTGGGCCAACTTGAACCATACTTGGCAGGAATGTGCCTTAACCCTTTCCCAAACGACAAAATTTTAAGGTGATCCACTTCAAAACATGCCACAAATGACAAAATGGAAGTTATTTAAGATAAGATTTGTGTGAAATATGGCATAGAAAATATTGAGACAAAAGGAGAAACTGTTGGTTATCAGCAGTTTCTTTTTTTGTTTCAATGTTTTCTCAAGCTTTATCTATTAGGGATGTCAAAACCAGGTCTTGTTTTGGAGAGGGTTAAGTCATTCTTTTCAAAATTTGTTAACAATTTTTTTCATTTATAAAAATTGTGGCCGCGGCAGAGAATTCTTTATAAATCAACCATTGGGCCAATTTGAACCAGACTTTGCAGGAATGTGCCTTGAGTCATTCTTTTCAAAACTTGTTTACAATTTTTATGCCCCCGTATCGAGAGATCAGGGGCATATCGTTTTACTCGTGTCGGTCTGTCTGTCTGTCCGTCCGTCTGTCCGAAAAAACTTAACCTTTGCCATTACTCCTAAAGTATTTGACATCCAAAGCTCAAAATTGGAATGCAACTTCATTTCAATGATATCTATCTGTTCCATGCAATTTGACCTTCCTCAAGGTCATCTGTTAACCCTTATCAACCCTTTACCTTATGAAAACTTAACCTTTTACTCCGCAAACTTCACCTTTGCCTATTCTCCAAAAGTATTTGACATACAAAGCTGAAATTTGGTATACAACTTCCTTTCAATGATATCTATCTGTTTCATGCAATTTTACCTTCCTCAAGGTCATCTCTTAATCCATAATAACCCTTTACTCCACGAAAACTTAACATTTTAGAATAATGGCCATTTTGGGGGCATTTGTGTTTCACAAACACATCTTGTTTTCATTTGTAAAAAATTGTGGCCATGGCAGGGAGAAAGGGGCTTATCAGACTTAGAGAAATCATAAGAAAATCCTTTAAAGATCAACCAGTGGGCCAATTTGAAGCAGACTTTGCAGGAATGTTCCTGGAGTCACTCTCTTCAAAATTTGTTCTCAAATTTTTCCATTGGTCAAAAAATGTGGACATGGCAGGGAGGAAGGGGCTTATCAGAATTTAGAAATCATAAGAAAATTCTTTAAAAATCAACCCTTGGGCCAATTTGAACTAAACCTGGCAGGAATGCGCCTAGCCCCCTTGGGAAAATAAAATGCAGCTCTTCCAGAAAGCTGCGTAAAAGCCGGCTTTTACGCAGCTTTTCTGCGTCTTTTTTTGTTTTTTTTATCCCAAAAGCTGCATTTTCAAAAAAGAGCTGCATAAAAGCTGCTTTTTCATCAAAAGCTGCATATTTTACTTCAAAGCTGCGTATTTTGTTAGGAAGCTGCGTAAAAGCTGCATATTTTGTTATGAAGCTGCGTAAAGGCTGAATATTTTGTTATGAAGCTGCGTAAAAGCTGCATATGTATATATTTTGTGTCTGTATGTCTCTGTATGTGGGTCTTTGTGTCTGTATGTCTCTGTATGTAGGTCTTTGTGTATGTGTGTCTCTGTATGTGGGTCTTTGTGTCTGTATGTCTCTGTATGTAGGTCTTTGTGTCTGTATGTCTCTGTATGTGGGTCTTTGTGTATGTATGTCTCTGTATGTGGGTCTTTGTGTATGTCTGTTTTTGTATGTGGGTCTTTGTGTTTGTATGTCTCTGTATGTGGGTCTTTGTGTCTGTATGTCTCTGTATGTAGGTCTTTGTGTCTGTATGTCTCTGTATGTGGGTCTTTGTGTCTGTATGTCTCTGTATGTGGGTCTTTGTGTCTGTCTGTCTCTGTATGTGGGTCTTTGTGTATGTATGTCTCTGTATGTGGGTCTTTGTGTCTGTATGTCTCTGTATGTAGGTCTTTGTGTCTGTATGTCTCTGTATGTGGGTCTTAATGTATGTATGTCTCTGTATGTGGGTCTTTGTGTATGTCTGTTTTTGTATGTGGGTCTTTGTGTTTGTATGTCTCTGTATGTGGGTCTTTGTGTCTGTCTGTCTCTGTATGTGGGTCTTTGTGTCTGTGTGTCTCTGTATGTGGGTCTTTGTGTCTGTATGTATGTCTCTGTATGTGGGTCTTTGTGTCTGTCTGTATGTCTCTGTATGTAGGTCTTTGTGTCTGTCTGTCTCTGTATGTGGGTCTTTGTGTCTGTATGTATGTCTCTGTATGTGGGTCTTTGTGTATGTGTGTCTCTGTATGTGGGTCTTTGTGTCTGTATGTCTCTGTATGTGGGTCTTTGTGTCTGTATGTCTCTGTATGTGGATCTTTGTGTCTGTCTGTCTCTGTATGTGGATCTTTGTGCCTGTATGTATGTCTCTGTATGTGGGTCTTTGTGTCTGTATGTCTCTGTATGTAGGTCTTTGTGTCTGTATGTCTCTGTATGTGGATCTTTGTGTCTGTATGTCTCTGTATGTGGATCTTTGTGCCTGTATGTATGTCTCTGTATGTGGGTCTTTGTGTCTGTATGTCTCTGTATGTGGGTCTTTGTGTCTGTATGTATGTCTCTGTATGTGGGTCTTTGTGTCTGTATGTCTCTGTATGTGGGTCTTTGTGTCTGTCTGTATGTCTCTGTATGTGGGTCTTTGTGTCTGTATGTCTCTGTATGTGGGTCTTTGTGTCTGTGTGTCTCTGTATGTGGGTCTTTGTGTCTGTGTGTCTCTGTATGTGGATCTTTGTGTCTGTATGTCTCTGTATGTGGGTCTTTGTGTCTGTATGTATGTCTCTGTATGTAGGTCTTTGTGTCTGTATGTCTCTGTATGTGGGTCTTTGTGTCTGTATGTCTCTGTATGTGGATCTTTGTGTCTGTATGTCTCTGTATGTGGATCTTTGTGTCTGTATGTCTCTGTATGTGGGTCTTTGTGTCTGTATGTCTCTGTATGTGGGTCTTTGTGTATGTATGTCTCTGTATGTGGGTCTTTGTGTCTGTATGTCTCTGTATGTGGGTCTTTGTGTCTGTATGTCTCTGTATGTGGATCTTTGTGTCTGTATGTCTCTGTATGTGGATCTTTGTGTCTGTATGTCTCTGTATGTGGGTCTTTGTGTCTGTCTGTCTCTGTATGTGGGTCTTTGTGTCTGTATGTCTCTATATGTGGGTCTTTGTGTCTGTATGTATGTCTGTGTATGTGGGTCTTTGTGTCTGTATGTATGTCTCTGTATGTGGGTCTTTGTGTCTGTATGTATGTCTGTGTATGTGGGTCTTTGTGTCTGTATGTATGTCTCTGTATGTGGGTCTTTGTGTCTGTCTGTATGTCTCTGTATGTGGGTCTTTGTGTCTGTATGTCTCTGTATGAGGGTCTTTGTGTCTGTATGTCTCTGTATGTGGGTCTTTGTGTCTGTATGTCTCTGTATGTGGGTCTTTGTGTCTGTATGTATGTCTGTGTATGTGGGTCTTTGTGTCTGTCTGTCTCTGTATGTGGGTCTTTGTCTCTGTATGTATGTCTCTGTATGTGGGTCTTTGTGTCTGTATGTCTCTGTATGTGGGTCTTTGTGTCTGTATGTCTATGTATGTGGGTCTTTGTGTCTGTATGTATGTCTCTGTATGTGGGTCTTTGTGTCTGTAAGTCTGTGTATGTGGGTCTTTGTGTCTGTATGTCTCTGTATGTGGGTCTTTGTGTCTGTATGTCTCTGTATGTGGGTCTTTGTGTCTGTATGTCTCTGTATGTGGATCTTTGTGTCTGTCTGTCTCTGTATGTGGGTCTTTTTGTCTGTATGTATGTCTCTGTGGGTCTTTGTGTCTGTATGTATGTCTCTGTATGTGGGTCTTTGTGTCTGTATGTCTCTGTATGTAGGTCTTTGTGTCTGTATGACTCTGTATGTGGGTCTTTGTGTCTGTCTGTATGTCTCTGTATGTGGGTCTTTGTGTCTGTATGTCTCTGTATGTAGGTCTTTGTGTCTGTATGTCTCTGTATGTGGATCTTTGTGTCTGTATGTCTCTGTATGCGGGTCTTTGTGTATGTATGTCTCTGTATGTGGGTCTTTGTGTCTGTATGTCTCTGTATGTTGGTCTTTGTGTCTGTATGTCTCTGTATGTGGGTCTTTGTGTCTGTATGTCTCTGTATGCGGGTCTTTGTGTATGTATGTCTCTGTATGAGGGTCTTTGTGTCTGTCTGTCTCTGTATGTGGGTCTTTGTGTCTGTATGTCTCTGTATGTGGGTCTTGGTGTCTGTATGTCTCTGTATGCGGGTCTTTGTGTATGTATGTCTCTGTATGTGGGTCTTTGTGTCTGTATGTCTCTGTATGTGGGTCTTTGTGTCTGTATGTCTCTGTATGTGGGTCTTTGTGTCTGTATGTCTCTGTATGTGGATCTTTGTGTCTGTCTGTCTCTGTATGTGGGTCTTTGTGTCTGTATGTCTCTGTATGTGGGTCTTTGTGTATGTATGTCTCTGTATGTGGGTCTTTGTGTCTGTATGTCTCTGTATGTGGGTCTTTGTGTCTGTATGTCTCTGTATGTGGGTCTTTGTGTCTGTATGTCTCTGTATGAGGGTCTTTGTCTGTATGTCTCTGTATGAGGGTCTTTGTCTGTATGTCTCTGTATGTGGGTCTTTGTGTCTGTGTGTCTCTGTATGTGGGTCTTTGTGTCTGTATGTATGTCTCTGTATGTAGGTCTTTGTGTCTGTATGTCTCTGTATGTGGGTCTTTGTGTCTGTATGTCTCTGTATGTGGGTCTTTGTGTCTGTATGTATGTCTCTGTATGTGGGTCTTTGTGTCTGTATGTCTCTGTATGTGGGTCTTTGTGTCTGTATGTCTCTGTATGTGGGTCTTTGTGTCTGTATGTCTCTGTATGTAGGTCTTTGTGTCTGTATGTCTCTGTATGTGGGTATTTGTGTCTGTATGTCTCTGTATGTAGGTCTTTGTGTCTGTATGTCTCTGTATGTAGGTCTTTGTGTATGTATGTCTCTGTATGTGGGTCTTTGTGTCTGTATGTCTCTGTAGGTCTTTGTGTATGTATGTCTCTGTATGTGGGTCTTTGTGTCTGTATGTCTCTGTATGTGGGTCTTTGTGTCTGTATGTCTCTGTATGTGGATCTTTGTGTCTGTCTGTCTCTGTATGTGGGTCTTTGTGTCTGTATGTATGTCTCTGTGGGTCTTTGTGTCTGTATGTATGTCTCTGTATGTGGGTCTTTGTGTCTGTATGTCTCTGTATGTAGGTCTTTGTGTCTGTATGACTCTGTATGTAGGTCTTTGTGTCTGTATGTCTCTGTATGTGGGTCTTTGTGTCTGTATGTCTCTGTATGTGGGTCTTTGTGTCTGTAAGTCTCTGTATGTGGATCTTTGTCTGTATGTCTCTGTATGTGGGTCTTTGTGTCAACACAAAGTCGGTGGGTAGTGTTCATCACAAAGTCGGTGAGTAGTGCTCATCACAAAGTCGGTGAGTAGTGTTCATCACAAAGTCGGTGAGTAGTGTTCATCACAAAGTCGGTGAGCATTACTCATCACAAAGTCGGTGAGTAGTGTTCATCACAAAGTCGGTGAGTAGTGTTCATCACAAAGTCGGTGAGTAATGTTCATCACAAAGTCGATGAGTAATGTTCATCACAAAGTCGGTGAGTAGTGTTCATCACAAAGTCGGTGAGCAGTGTTCATCACAAAGTCGGTGAGCAGTGTTCATCACAAAGTCAGTGAGTAATGTTCATCACAAAGTCGGTGAGTAGTGTTCATCACAAAGTCGGTGAGTATTACTCATCACAAAGTCGGTGAGCAGTGTTCATCACAAAGTGGGTGAGCAGTGTTCATCACAAAGTCGGTGAGTAGTGTTAATCACAAAGTCGGTGAGTAGTGTTCATCACAAAGTCGGTGAGTATTACTCATCACAAAGTCAGTGAGTAGTGTTCATCACAAAGTCGGTGAGTACTGTTCATCACAAAGTCGGTGAGTAGTGTTCATCACAAAGTCGGTGAGCATTACTCATCACAAAGTCGGTGAGCAGTGTTCATCACAAAGTCGGTGAGCAGTGTTCATCACAAAGTCGGTGAGCAGTGTTCATCACAAAGTCGGTGAGTAGTGTTCATCACAAAGTCGGTGAGCATTACTCATCACAAAGTCGGTGAGTAGTGTTCATCACAAAGTCGGTGAGCAGTGTTCATCACAAAGTCGGTGAGTAGCGTTCATCACAAAGTCGGTGAGTAGTGTTCATCACAAAGTCGGTGAGCAGTGTTCATCACAAAGTTGGTGAGTAGTGTTCATCACAAAGTCGGTGAGTAGTGTTCATCACAAAGTCGGTGAGTAGTGTTCATCACAAAGTCGGTGAGTAGTGTTCATCACAAAGTCGGTGAGCAGTGTTCATCACAAAGTCGGTGAGTAGTGTTCATCACAAAGTCGGTGAGTAGTGTTCATCACAAAGTCAGTGAGTAGTGTTCATCACAAAGTCGGTGAGTAGTGTTCATCACAAAGTCGGTGAGTAGTGTTCATCACAAAGTCGGTGAGCATTACTCATCACAAAGTCGGTGAGTAGTGTTCATCACAAAGTCGGTGAGTAGTGTTCATCACAAAGTCGGTGAGTAGTGTTCATCACAAAGTCGGTGAGCAGTGTTCATCACAAAGTCGGTGAGTAGTGTTCATCACAAAGTTGGTGAGTAGTGTTCATCACAAAGTCGGTGAGTAGTGTTCATCACAAAGTCAGTGAGCATTACTCATCACAAAGTCGGTGAGTATTACTCATCACAAAGTCAGTGAGCAGTGTTCATCACAAAGTCGGTGAGTAGTGTTCATCACAAAGTCGGTGAGTAGTGTTCATCACAAAGTCGGTGAGTAGTGTTCATCACAAAGTCGGTGAGCAGTGCTCATCACAAAGTCAGTGAGTAGTGTTCATCACAAAGTCGGTGAGCATTACTCATCACAAAGTCGGTGAGTAGTGTTCATCACAAAGTCAGTGAGTAGTGTTCATCACAAAGTCGGTGAGCATTACTCATCACAAAGTCGGTGATGAGTGTTCATCACAAAGTCGGTGAGTAGTGTTCATCACAAAGTTGGTGAGCAGTGTTCATCACAAAGTCGGTGAGTAGTGTTCATCACAAAGTGGGTGAGCAGTGTTCATCACAAAGTCGGTGAGTAGTGTTCATCACAAAGTCAGTGAGTATTACTCATCACAAAGTCGGTGAGTAGTGTTCATCACAAAGTCAGTGAGCAGTGTTCATCACAAAGTCGGTGAGTAGTGTTCATCACAAAGTCGGTGATTAGTGTTCATCACAAAGTCGGTGAGTAGTGTTCATCACAAAGTTGGTGAGCATTACTCATCACAAAGTCAGTGAGTAGTGTTCATCACAAAGTCGGTGAGTAGTGTTCATCACAAAGTCAGTGAGTATTACTCATCACAAAGTCGGTGAGTAGTGTTCATCACAAAGTCGGTGAGCAGTGTTCATCACAAAGTCGGTGAGTAGTGTTCATCACAAAGTCGGTGAGCAGTGTTCATCACAAAGTCGGTGAGTAGTGCTCATCACAAAGTCGGTGAGTAGTGTTCATCACAAAGTCGGTGAGTAGTGTTCATCACAAAGTCGGTGAGCAGTGTTCATCACAAAGTCAGTGTTCATCACAAAGTCGGTGAGCAGTGTTCATCACAAAGTAAGTGAGTAGTGTTCATCACAAAGTCGGTGAGTAGTGTTCATCACAAAGTTGGTGAGCATTACTCATCACAAAGTCGGTGAGCATTACTCATCACAAAGTCGGTGAGTAGTGTTCATCACAAAGTTGGTGAGCAGTGTTCATCACAAAGTCAGTGAGTAGTGTTCATCACAAAGTCGGTGAGTAGTGTTCATCACAAAGTCAGTGAGTAGTGTTCATCACAAAGTCGGTGAGTAGTGTTCATCACAAAGTCGGTGAGCAGTGTTCATCACAAAGTCGGTGAGCAGTGTTCATCACAAAGTCGGTGAGTAGTGCTCATCACAAAATCGGTGAGCATTACTAATCACAAAGTCGGTGAGTAGTGTTCATCACAAAGTCGGTGAGTAGTGTTCATCACAAAGTTAGTGAGTAGTGTTCATCACAAAGTCGGTGAGTAGTGTTCATCACAAAGTCGGTGAACATTACTCATCACAAAGTCGGTGAGTTGTGTTCATCACAAAGTCGGTGAGTAGTGTTCATCACAAAGTCGGTGAGCATTACTCATCACAAAGTCGATGAGCAGTGTTCATCACAAAGTCGGTGAGCAGTGTTCATCACAAAGTCGGTGAGTAGTGTTCATCACAAAGTCGGTGAGCAGTGTTCATCACAAAGTCGGTGGGTAGTGTTCATCACAAAGTCGGTGAGTAGTGCTCATCACAAAGTCGGTGAGTAGTGTTCATCACAAAGTCGGTGAGTAGTGTTCATCACAAAGTCGGTGAGTAGTGTTCATCACAAAGTCGGTGAGCAGTGCTCATCACAAAGTCGGTGAGTAGTGTTCATCACAAAGTCGGTGAGTAGTGTTCATCACAAAGTCGGTGAGTAGTGTTCATCACAAAGTCGGTGAGTAGTGTTCATCACAAAGTCGGTGAGTAGTGTTCATCACAAAGTCGGTGAGTAGTGTTCATCACAAAGTCGGTGAGTAGTGTTCATCACAAAGTCGGTGAGTAGTGTTCATCACAAAGTCGGTGAGTAGTGTTCATCACAAAGTCGGTGAGCAGTGCTCATCACAAAGTCGGTGAGTATTACTCATCACAAAGTCAGTGAGCAGTGCTCATCACAAAGTCGGTGAGTAGTGTTCATCACAAAGTCGGTGAGTAGTGCTCATCACAAAGTCGGTGAGTAGTGTTCATCACAAAGTCGGTGAGTAGTGTTCATCACAAAGTCGGTGAGTAGTGTTCATCACAAAGTCGGTGAGTAGTGTTCATCACAAAGTCGGTGAGCAGTGCTCATCACAAAGTCGGTGAGCAGTGTTCATCACAAAGTCGGTGAGCAGTGTTCATCACAAAGTCGGTGAGCAGTGTTCATCACAAAGTCGGTGAGTAGTGTTCATCACAAAGTCGGTGAGCAGTGCTCATCACAGTCGGTGAGCAGTGTTCATCACAAAGTCGGTGAACATTACTCATCACAAAGTCGGTGAGTAGTGTTCATCACAAAGTAAGTGAGTAGTGTTCATCACAAAGTCGGTGAGCATTACTCATCACAAAGTCGATGAGCAGTGTTCATCACAAAGTCAGTGAGCAGTGTTCATCACAAAGTGGGTGAGTAGTGTTCATCACAAAGTCGGTGAGTAGTGTTCATCACAAAGTTGGTGAGTAGTGTTCATCACAAAGTCGGTGAGTAGTGTTCATCACAAAGTCAGTGAGCATTACTCATCACAAAGTCGGTGAGCATTACTCATCACAAAGTCGGTGAGCAGTGTTCATCACAAAGTCGGTGAGTAGTGTTCATCACAAAGTCGGTGAGTAGTGTTCATCACAAAGTCGGTGAGTAGTGTTCATCACAAAGTGGGTAAGTAGTGTTCATCACAAAGTCGGTGAGTAGTGTTCATCACAAAGTCAGTGAGTAGTGTTCATCACAAAGTCGGTGGTCAGTGAGCAGTGTTCATCACAAAGTCGGTGAGCAGTGTTCATCACAAAGTCGGTGAGTAGTGTTCATCACAAAGTCGGTGAGTAGTGTTCATCACAAAGTCGGTGAGTAGTGTTCATCACAAAGTCGGTGAGCAGTGTTCATCACAAAGTCAGTGAGTAATGTTCATCACAAAGTCGGTGAGTAGTGTTCATCACAAAGTCGGTGAGTATTACTCATCACAAAGTCGGTGAGCAGTGTTCATCACAAAGTGGGTGAGCAGTGTTCATCACAAAGTCGGTGAGTAGTGTTAATCACAAAGTCGGTGAGTAGTGTTCATCACAAAGTCGGTGAGTATTACTCATCACAAAGTCAGTGAGTAGTGTTCATCACAAAGTCGGTGAGTACTGTTCATCACAAAGTCGGTGAGTAGTGTTCATCACAAAGTCGGTGAGCATTACTCATCACAAAGTCGGTGAGCAGTGTTCATCACAAAGTCGGTGAGCAGTGTTCATCACAAAGTCGGTGAGCAGTGTTCATCACAAAGTCGGTGAGTAGTGTTCATCACAAAGTCGGTGAGCATTACTCATCACAAAGTCGGTGAGTAGTGTTCATCACAAAGTCGGTGAGCAGTGTTCATCACAAAGTCGGTGAGTAGCGTTCATCACAAAGTCGGTGAGTAGTGTTCATCACAAAGTCGGTGAGCAGTGTTCATCACAAAGTTGGTGAGTAGTGTTCATCACAAAGTCGGTGAGTAGTGTTCATCACAAAGTCGGTGAGTAGTGTTCATCACAAAGTCGGTGAGTAGTGTTCATCACAAAGTCGGTGAGCAGTGTTCATCACAAAGTCGGTGAGTAGTGTTCATCACAAAGTCGGTGAGTAGTGTTCATCACAAAGTCAGTGAGTAGTGTTCATCACAAAGTCGGTGAGTAGTGTTCATCACAAAGTCGGTGAGTAGTGTTCATCACAAAGTCGGTGAGCATTACTCATCACAAAGTCGGTGAGTAGTGTTCATCACAAAGTCGGTGAGTAGTGTTCATCACAAAGTCGGTGAGTAGTGTTCATCACAAAGTCGGTGAGCAGTGTTCATCACAAAGTCGGTGAGTAGTGTTCATCACAAAGTTGGTGAGTAGTGTTCATCACAAAGTCGGTGAGTAGTGTTCATCACAAAGTCAGTGAGCATTACTCATCACAAAGTCGGTGAGTATTACTCATCACAAAGTCAGTGAGCAGTGTTCATCACAAAGTCGGTGAGTAGTGTTCATCACAAAGTCGGTGAGTAGTGTTCATCACAAAGTCGGTGAGCAGTGCTCATCACAAAGTCAGTGAGTAGTGTTCATCACAAAGTCGGTGAGCATTACTCATCACAAAGTCGGTGAGTAGTGTTCATCACAAAGTCAGTGAGTAGTGTTCATCACAAAGTCGGTGAGCATTACTCATCACAAAGTCGGTGATGAGTGTTCATCACAAAGTCGGTGAGTAGTGTTCATCACAAAGTTGGTGAGCAGTGTTCATCACAAAGTCGGTGAGTAGTGTTCATCACAAAGTGGGTGAGCAGTGTTCATCACAAAGTCGGTGAGTAGTGTTCATCACAAAGTCAGTGAGTATTACTCATCACAAAGTCGGTGAGTAGTGTTCATCACAAAGTCGGTGATTAGTGTTCATCACAAAGTCGGTGAGTAGTGTTCATCACAAAGTTGGTGAGCATTACTCATCACAAAGTCAGTGAGTAGTGTTCATCACAAAGTCGGTGAGTAGTGTTCATCACAAAGTCAGTGAGTATTACTCATCACAAAGTCGGTGAGTAGTGTTCATCACAAAGTCGGTGAGCAGTGTTCATCACAAAGTCGGTGAGTAGTGTTCATCACAAAGTCGGTGAGCAGTGTTCATCACAAAGTCGGTGAGTAGTGCTCATCACAAAGTCGGTGAGTAGTGTTCATCACAAAGTCGGTGAGTAGTGTTCATCACAAAGTCGGTGAGCAGTGTTCATCACAAAGTCAGTGTTCATCACAAAGTCGGTGAGCAGTGTTCATCACAAAGTAAGTGAGTAGTGTTCATCACAAAGTCGGTGAGTAGTGTTCATCACAAAGTTGGTGAGCATTACTCATCACAAAGTCGGTGAGCATTACTCATCACAAAGTCGGTGAGTAGTGTTCATCACAAAGTTGGTGAGCAGTGTTCATCACAAAGTCAGTGAGTAGTGTTCATCACAAAGTCGGTGAGTAGTGTTCATCACAAAGTCAGTGAGTAGTGTTCATCACAAAGTCGGTGAGTAGTGTTCATCACAAAGTCGGTGAGCAGTGTTCATCACAAAGTCGGTGAGCAGTGTTCATCACAAAGTCGGTGAGTAGTGCTCATCACAAAATCGGTGAGCATTACTAATCACAAAGTCGGTGAGTAGTGTTCATCACAAAGTCGGTGAGTAGTGTTCATCACAAAGTTAGTGAGTAGTGTTCATCACAAAGTCGGTGAGTAGTGTTCATCACAAAGTCGGTGAACATTACTCATCACAAAGTCGGTGAGTTGTGTTCATCACAAAGTCGGTGAGTAGTGTTCATCACAAAGTCGGTGAGCATTACTCATCACAAAGTCGATGAGCAGTGTTCATCACAAAGTCGGTGAGCAGTGTTCATCACAAAGTCGGTGAGTAGTGTTCATCACAAAGTCGGTGAGCAGTGTTCATCACAAAGTCGGTGGGTAGTGTTCATCACAAAGTCGGTGAGTAGTGCTCATCACAAAGTCGGTGAGTAGTGTTCATCACAAAGTCGGTGAGTAGTGTTCATCACAAAGTCGGTGAGTAGTGTTCATCACAAAGTCGGTGAGTAGTGTTCATCACAAAGTCGGTGAGCAGTGCTCATCACAAAGTCGGTGAGTAGTGTTCATCACAAAGTCGGTGAGTAGTGTTCATCACAAAGTCGGTGAGTAGTGTTCATCACAAAGTCGGTGAGTAGTGTTCATCACAAAGTCGGTGAGTAGTGTTCATCACAAAGTCGGTGAGTAGTGTTCATCACAAAGTCGGTGAGTAGTGTTCATCACAAAGTCGGTGAGTAGTGTTCATCACAAAGTCGGTGAGCAGTGCTCATCACAAAGTCGGTGAGTATTACTCATCACAAAGTCAGTGAGCAGTGCTCATCACAAAGTCGGTGAGTAGTGTTCATCACAAAGTCGGTGAGTAGTGCTCATCACAAAGTCGGTGAGTAGTGTTCATCACAAAGTCGGTGAGTAGTGTTCATCACAAAGTCGGTGAGTAGTGTTCATCACAAAGTCGGTGAGTAGTGTTCATCACAAAGTCGGTGAGCAGTGCTCATCACAAAGTCGGTGAGCAGTGTTCATCACAAAGTCGGTGAGCATTGTTCATCACAAAGTGGGTGAGTAGTGTTCATCACAAAGTCGGTGAGTAGTGTTCATCACAAAGTCAGTGAGCAGTGTTCATCACAAAGTCAGTGAGCAGTGTTCATCACAAAGTCGGTGAGTAGTGTTCATCACAAAGTCGGTGAGTAGTGTTCATCACAAAGTCGGTGAGCAGTGCTCATCACAGTCGGTGAGCAGTGTTCATCACAAAGTCGGTGAACATTACTCATCACAAAGTCGGTGAGTAGTGTTCATCACAAAGTAAGTGAGTAGTGTTCATCACAAAGTCGGTGAGCATTACTCATCACAAAGTCGATGAGCAGTGTTCATCACAAAGTCAGTGAGCAGTGTTCATCACAAAGTCGGTGAGTAGTGTTCATCACAAAGTCGGTGAGTAGTGTTCATCACAAAGTTGGTGAGTAGTGTTCATCACAAAGTCGGTGAGTAGTGTTCATCACAAAGTCAGTGAGCATTACTCATCACAAAGTCGGTGAGCATTACTCATCACAAAGTCGGTGAGCAGTGTTCATCACAAAGTCGGTGAGTAGTGTTCATCACAAAGTCGGTGAGTAGTGTTCATCACAAAGTCGGTGAGTAGTGTTCATCACAAAGTGGGTAAGTAGTGTTCATCACAAAGTCGGTGAGTAGTGTTCATCACAAAGTCAGTGAGTAGTGTTCATCACAAAGTCGGTGGTCAGTGAGCAGTGTTCATCACAAAGTCGGTGAGCAGTGTTCATCACAAAGTCGGTGAGTAGTGTTCATCACAAAGTCGGTGAGTAGTGTTCATCACAAAGTCGGTGAGTAGTGTTCATCACAAAGTCGGTGAGTAGTGTTCATCACAAAGTCGGTGAGTAGTGTTCATCACAAAGTCGGTGGTCAGTGAGCAGTGTTCATCACAAAGTCGGTGAGTAGTGTTCATCACAAAGTCGGTGAGTAGTGTTCATCACAAAGTCGGTGAGTAGTGTTCATCACAAAGTTGGTGAGTAGTGTTCATCACAAAGTCGGTGAGTAGTGTTCATCACAAAGTCAGTGAGTAGTGTTCATCACAAAGTCAGTGAGTAGTGTTCATCACAAAGTCAGTGAGCATTACTCATCACAAAGTCGGTGAGCATTACTCATCACAAAGTCGGTGAGTTGTGTTCATCACAAAAGTTGGTGAGTAGTGTTCATCACTAAGTCTGTGAGTAGTGTTCATCACAAAGTCGGTGAGCAGTGCTCATCACAAAGTCAGTGAGCATTACTCATCACAAAGTCGGTGAGCATTACTCATCACAAAGTCGGTGAGTAGTGTTCATCACAAAGTTGGTGAGTAGTGTTCATCACAAAGTCGGTGAGTAGTGTTCATCACAAAGTCGGTGAGTAGTGTTCATCACAAAGTCGGTGAGCAGTGTTCATCACAAAGTGGGTGAGTAGTGTTCATCACAAAGTCGGTGAGTAGTGTTCATCACAAAGTCGGTGAGCAGTGCTCATCACAAAGTCAGTGAGCAGTGTTCATCACAAAGTCAGTGAGCATTACTCATCACAAAGTCGGTGAGCATTACTCATCACAAAGTCGGTGAGTAGTGTTCATCACAAAGTCAGTGAGTAGTGTTCATCACAAAGTCGGTGAGTAGTGTTCATCACAAAGTCAGTGAGCATTACTCATCACAAAGTCGGTGAGTAGTGTTCATCACAAAGTCGGTGAGTAGTGTTCATCACAAAGTCGGTGAGTAGTGTTCATCACAAAGTCAGTGAGCATTACTCATCACAAAGTCGGTGAGCATTACTCATCACAAAGTCGGTGAGTAGTGTTCATCACAAAGTTGGTGAGTAGTGTTCATCACAAAGTCAGTGAGTAGTGTTCATCACAAAGTCAGTGAGTAGTGTTCATCACAAAGTCAGTGAGTAGTGTTCATCACAAAGTCAGTGAGTAGTGTTCATCACAAAGTCAGTGAGCAGTGTTCATCACAAAGTCGGTGAGCAGTGTTCATCACAAAGTCGGTGAGTAGTGTTCATCACAAAGTCGGTGAGTAGTGTTCATCACAAAGTCAGTGAGCATTACTCATCACAAAGTCGGTGAGCATTACTCATCACAAAGTCGGTGAGTAGGGTTCATCACAAAGTTGGTGAGTAGTGTTCATCACAAAGTCGGTGAGCAGTGCTCATCACAAAGTCAGTGAGCATTACTCATCACAAAGTTGGTGAGTAGTGTTCATCACAAAGTCGGTGAGTAGTGTTCATCACAAAGTCAGTGAGCATTACTCATCACAAAGTCAGTGAGCATTACTCATCACAAAGTCGGTGAGTAGTGTTCATCACAAAGTCGGTGAGCAGTGCTCATCACAAAGTCAGTGAGCATTACTCATCACAAAGTCGGTGAGCATTACTCATCACAAAGTCGGTGAGTAGTGTTCATCACAAAGTTGGTGAGCAGTGTTCATCACAAAGTCGGTGAGCATTACTCATCACAAAGTCGGTGAGTAGTGTTCATCACAAAGTCAGTGAGTAGTGTTCATCACAAAGTCGGTGAGTAATGTTCATCACAAAGTCGATGAGTAATGTTCATCACAAAGTCGGTGAGTAGTGTTCATCACAAAGTCGGTGAGCAGTGTTCATCACAAAGTCGGTGAGTAGTGTTCATCACAAAGTCAGTGAGTAGTGTTCATCACAAAGTCGGTGAGCAGTGTTCATCACAAAGTCGGTGAGTAGTGTTCATCACAAAGTCGGTGAGTAGTGTTCATCACAAAGTCGGTGAGTAGTGTTCATCACAAAGTCGGTGAGCATTACTCATCACAAAGTCGGTGAGTAGTGTTCATCACAAAGTCAGTGAGTAGTGTTCATCACAAAGTCAGTGAGTAGTGTTCATCACAAAGTCGGTGAGTAATGTTCATCACAAAGTCGATGAGTAATGTTCATCACAAAGTCGGTGAGTAGTGTTCATCACAAAGTCGGTGAGCAGTGTTCATCACAAAGTCGGTGAGTAGTGTTCATCACAAAGTCAGTGAGTAGTGTTCATCACAAAGTCGGTGAGTATTGTTCATCACAAAGTCGGTGAGTAGTGTTCATCACAAAGTCGGTGAGTAGTGTTCATCACAAAGTCGGTGAGCAGTGTTCATCACAAAGTCGGTGAGTAGTGTTCATCACAAAGTCGGTGAGTAGTGTTCATCACAAAGTCGGTGAGTAGTGTTCATCACAAAGTCGGTGAGTAGTGTTCATCACAAAGTTGGTGAGCATTACTCATCACAAAGTCAGTGAGTAGTGTTCATCACAAAGTCGGTGAGTAGTGTTCATCACAAAGTCAGTGAGTATTACTCATCACAAAGTCGGTGAGTAGTGTTCATCACAAAGTCGGTGAGCAGTGTTCATCACAAAGTCGGTGAGTAGTGTTCATCACAAAGTCGGTGAGCAGTGTTCATCACAAAGTCGGTGAGTAGTGCTCATCACAAAGTCGGTGAGTAGTGTTCATCACAAAGTCGGTGAGTAGTGTTCATCACAAAGTCGGTGAGCAGTGTTCATCACAAAGTCAGTGTTCATCACAAAGTCGGTGAGCAGTGTTCATCACAAAGTAAGTGAGTAGTGTTCATCACAAAGTCGGTGAGTAGTGTTCATCACAAAGTTGGTGAGCATTACTCATCACAAAGTCGGTGAGCATTACTCATCACAAAGTCGGTGAGTAGTGTTCATCACAAAGTTGGTGAGCAGTGTTCATCACAAAGTCAGTGAGTAGTGTTCATCACAAAGTCGGTGAGTAGTGTTCATCACAAAGTCAGTGAGTAGTGTTCATCACAAAGTCGGTGAGTAGTGTTCATCACAAAGTCGGTGAGCAGTGTTCATCACAAAGTCGGTGAGCAGTGTTCATCACAAAGTCGGTGAGTAGTGCTCATCACAAAATCGGTGAGCATTACTAATCACAAAGTCGGTGAGTAGTGTTCATCACAAAGTCGGTGAGTAGTGTTCATCACAAAGTTAGTGAGTAGTGTTCATCACAAAGTCGGTGAGTAGTGTTCATCACAAAGTCGGTGAACATTACTCATCACAAAGTCGGTGAGTTGTGTTCATCACAAAGTCGGTGAGTAGTGTTCATCACAAAGTCGGTGAGCATTACTCATCACAAAGTCGATGAGCAGTGTTCATCACAAAGTCGGTGAGCAGTGTTCATCACAAAGTCGGTGAGTAGTGTTCATCACAAAGTCGGTGAGCAGTGTTCATCACAAAGTCGGTGGGTAGTGTTCATCACAAAGTCGGTGAGTAGTGCTCATCACAAAGTCGGTGAGTAGTGTTCATCACAAAGTCGGTGAGTAGTGTTCATCACAAAGTCGGTGAGTAGTGTTCATCACAAAGTCGGTGAGTAGTGTTCATCACAAAGTCGGTGAGCAGTGCTCATCACAAAGTCGGTGAGTAGTGTTCATCACAAAGTCGGTGAGTAGTGTTCATCACAAAGTCGGTGAGTAGTGTTCATCACAAAGTCGGTGAGTAGTGTTCATCACAAAGTCGGTGAGTAGTGTTCATCACAAAGTCGGTGAGTAGTGTTCATCACAAAGTCGGTGAGTAGTGTTCATCACAAAGTCGGTGAGTAGTGTTCATCACAAAGTCGGTGAGCAGTGCTCATCACAAAGTCGGTGAGTATTACTCATCACAAAGTCAGTGAGCAGTGCTCATCACAAAGTCGGTGAGTAGTGTTCATCACAAAGTCGGTGAGTAGTGCTCATCACAAAGTCGGTGAGTAGTGTTCATCACAAAGTCGGTGAGTAGTGTTCATCACAAAGTCGGTGAGTAGTGTTCATCACAAAGTCGGTGAGTAGTGTTCATCACAAAGTCGGTGAGCAGTGCTCATCACAAAGTCGGTGAGCAGTGTTCATCACAAAGTCGGTGAGCAGTGTTCATCACAAAGTCGGTGAGTAGTGTTCATCACAAAGTCGGTGAGCAGTGCTCATCACAGTCGGTGAGCAGTGTTCATCACAAAGTCGGTGAACATTACTCATCACAAAGTCGGTGAGTAGTGTTCATCACAAAGTAAGTGAGTAGTGTTCATCACAAAGTCGGTGAGCATTACTCATCACAAAGTCGATGAGCAGTGTTCATCACAAAGTCAGTGAGCAGTGTTCATCACAAAGTGGGTGAGTAGTGTTCATCACAAAGTCGGTGAGTAGTGTTCATCACAAAGTTGGTGAGTAGTGTTCATCACAAAGTCGGTGAGTAGTGTTCATCACAAAGTCAGTGAGCATTACTCATCACAAAGTCGGTGAGCATTACTCATCACAAAGTCGGTGAGCAGTGTTCATCACAAAGTCGGTGAGTAGTGTTCATCACAAAGTCGGTGAGTAGTGTTCATCACAAAGTCGGTGAGTAGTGTTCATCACAAAGTGGGTAAGTAGTGTTCATCACAAAGTCGGTGAGTAGTGTTCATCACAAAGTCAGTGAGTAGTGTTCATCACAAAGTCGGTGGTCAGTGAGCAGTGTTCATCACAAAGTCGGTGAGCAGTGTTCATCACAAAGTCGGTGAGTAGTGTTCATCACAAAGTCGGTGAGTAGTGTTCATCACAAAGTCGGTGAGTATTACTCATCACAAAGTCGGTGAGCATTACTCATCACAAAGTCGGTGAGTAGTGTTCATCACAAAGTCGGTGAGTAGTGTTCATCACAAAGTCGGTGAGCAGTGTTCATCACAAAGTCGGTGAGTAGTGTTCATCACAAAGTCGGTGAGTAGTGTTCATCACAAAGTCGGTGAGTAGTGTTCATCACAAAGTCGGTGAGTAGTGTTCATCACAAAGTCGGTGAGTAGTGTTCATCACAAAGTCGGTGGTCAGTGAGCAGTGTTCATCACAAAGTCGGTGAGTAGTGTTCATCACAAAGTCGGTGAGTAGTGTTCATCACAAAGTCGGTGAGTAGTGTTCATCACAAAGTTGGTGAGTAGTGTTCATCACAAAGTCGGTGAGTAGTGTTCATCACAAAGTCAGTGAGTAGTGTTCATCACAAAGTCAGTGAGTAGTGTTCATCACAAAGTCAGTGAGCATTACTCATCACAAAGTCGGTGAGCATTACTCATCACAAAGTCGGTGAGTTGTGTTCATCACAAAAGTTGGTGAGTAGTGTTCATCACTAAGTCTGTGAGTAGTGTTCATCACAAAGTCGGTGAGCAGTGCTCATCACAAAGTCAGTGAGCATTACTCATCACAAAGTCGGTGAGCATTACTCATCACAAAGTCGGTGAGTAGTGTTCATCACAAAGTTGGTGAGTAGTGTTCATCACAAAGTCGGTGAGTAGTGTTCATCACAAAGTCGGTGAGTAGTGTTCATCACAAAGTCGGTGAGCAGTGTTCATCACAAAGTGGGTGAGTAGTGTTCATCACAAAGTCGGTGAGTAGTGTTCATCACAAAGTCGGTGAGCAGTGCTCATCACAAAGTCAGTGAGCAGTGTTCATCACAAAGTCAGTGAGCATTACTCATCACAAAGTCGGTGAGCATTACTCATCACAAAGTCGGTGAGTAGTGTTCATCACAAAGTCAGTGAGTAGTGTTCATCACAAAGTCGGTGAGTAGTGTTCATCACAAAGTCAGTGAGCATTACTCATCACAAAGTCGGTGAGTAGTGTTCATCACAAAGTCGGTGAGCAGTGTTCATCACAAAGTCGGTGAGCAGTGCTCATCACAAAGTCGGTGGTCAGTGAGCAGTGTTCATCACAAAGTCGGTGGTCAGTGAGCAGTGTTCATCACAAAGTCGGTGGTCAGTGAGCAGTGTTCATCACAAAGTCGGTGAGCAGTGTTCATCACAAAGTCGGTGAGCAGTGTTCATCACAAAGTCGGTGAGTAGTGTTCATCACAAAGTCGGTGAGTAGTGTTCATCACAAAGTCGGTGAGCAGTGTTCATCACAAAGTCAGTGAGCATTACTCATCACAAAGTCGGTGAGTAGTGTTCATCACAAAGTCGGTGAGTAGTGTTCATCACAAAGTCGGTGAGTAGTGTTCATCACAAAGTCGGTGAGTAGTGTTCATCACAAAGTCGGTGAGTAGTGTTCATCACAAAGTCGGTGAGTAGTGTTCATCACAAAGTCGGTGAGTAGTGTTCATCACAAAGTCGGTGAGCAGTGCTCATCACAAAGTCAGTGAGCAGTGTTCATCACAAAGTCAGTGAGCATTACTCATCACAAAGTCGGTGAGCATTACTCATCACAAAGTCGGTGAGTAGTGTTCATCACAAAGTCAGTGAGTAGTGTTCATCACAAAGTCGGTGAGTAGTGTTCATCACAAAGTCAGTGAGCATTACTCATCACAAAGTCGGTGAGTAGTGTTCATCACAAAGTCGGTGAGCAGTGTTCATCACAAAGTCGGTGAGTAGTGTTCATCACAAAGTCGGTGAGTAGTGTTCATCACAAAGTCGGTGAGTAGTGTTCATCACAAAGTCAGTGAGCATTACTCATCACAAAGTCGGTGAGCATTACTCATCACAAAGTCGGTGAGTAGTGTTCATCACAAAGTTGGTGAGTAGTGTTCATCACAAAGTCAGTGAGTAGTGTTCATCACAAAGTCAGTGAGTAGTGTTCATCACAAAGTCAGTGAGTAGTGTTCATCACAAAGTCAGTGAGTAGTGTTCATCACAAAGTCAGTGAGCAGTGTTCATCACAAAGTCGGTGAGCAGTGTTCATCACAAAGTCGGTGAGTAGTGTTCATCACAAAGTCGGTGAGTAGTGTTCATCACAAAGTCAGTGAGCATTACTCATCACAAAGTCGGTGAGCATTATTCATCACAAAGTCGGTGAGTAGTGTTCATCACAAAGTTGGTGAGTAGTGTTCATCACAAAGTCGGTGAGCAGTGCTCATCACAAAGTCAGTGAGCATTACTCATCACAAAGTTGGTGAGTAGTGTTCATCACAAAGTCGGTGAGTAGTGTTCATCACAAAGTCGGTGAGTATTACTCATCACAAAGTCGGTGAGCAGTGTTCATCACAAAGTGGGTGAGCAGTGTTCATCACAAAGTCGGTGAGTAGTGTTAATCACAAAGTCGGTGAGTAGTGTTCATCACAAAGTCGGTGAGTATTACTCATCACAAAGTCAGTGAGTAGTGTTCATCACAAAGTCGGTGAGTACTGTTCATCACAAAGTCGGTGAGTAGTGTTCATCACAAAGTCGGTGAGCATTACTCATCACAAAGTCGGTGAGCAGTGTTCATCACAAAGTCGGTGAGCAGTGTTCATCACAAAGTCGGTGAGTAGTGTTCATCACAAAGTCGGTGAGCATTACTCATCACAAAGTCGGTGAGTAGTGTTCATCACAAAGTCGGTGAGCAGTGTTCATCACAAAGTCGGTGAGTAGCGTTCATCACAAAGTCGGTGAGTAGTGTTCATCACAAAGTCGGTGAGTAGTGTTCATCACAAAGTTGGTGAGTAGTGTTCATCACAAAGTCGGTGAGTAGTGTTCATCACAAAGTCGGTGAGTAGTGTTCATCACAAAGTCGGTGAGTAGTGTTCATCACAAAGTCAGTGAGTAGTGTTCATCACAAAGTCGGTGAGTAGTGTTCATCACAAAGTCGGTGAGTAGTGTTCATCACAAAGTCGGTGAGTAGTGTTCATCACAAAGTCGGTGAGTAGTGTTCATCACAAAGTCGGTGAGTAGTGTTCATCACAAAGTCGGTGAGTAGTGTTCATCACAAAGTCGGTGAGCAGTGTTCATCACAAAGTCGGTGAGTAGTGTTCATCACAAAGTTGGTGAGTAGTGTTCATCACAAAGTCGGTGAGTAGTGTTCATCACAAAGTCAGTGAGCATTACTCATCACAAAGTCGGTGAGTATTACTCATCACAAAGTCAGTGAGCAGTGTTCATCACAAAGTCGGTGAGTAGTGTTCATCACAAAGTCGGTGAGTAGTGTTCATCACAAAGTCGGTGAGCAGTGCTCATCACAAAGTCAGTGAGTAGTGTTCATCACAAAGTCGGTGAGCATTACTCATCACAAAGTCGGTGAGTAGTGTTCATCACAAAGTCAGTGAGTAGTGTTCATCACAAAGTCGGTGAGCATTACTCATCACAAAGTCGGTGATGAGTGTTCATCACAAAGTCGGTGAGTAGTGTTCATCACAAAGTTGGTGAGCAGTGTTCATCACAAAGTCGGTGAGTAGTGTTCATCACAAAGTGGGTGAGCAGTGTTCATCACAAAGTCGGTGAGTAGTGTTCATCACAAAGTCAGTGAGTATTACTCATCACAAAGTCGGTGAGTAGTGTTCATCACAAAGTCAGTGAGCAGTGTTCATCACAAAGTCGGTGAGTAGTGTTCATCACAAAGTCGGTGATTAGTGTTCATCACAAAGTCGGTGAGTAGTGTTCATCACAAAGTTGGTGAGCATTACTCATCACAAAGTCAGTGAGTAGTGTTCATCACAAAGTCGGTGAGTAGTGTTCATCACAAAGTCAGTGAGTATTACTCATCACAAAGTCGGTGAGTAGTGTTCATCACAAAGTCGGTGAGCAGTGTTCATCACAAAGTCGGTGAGTAGTGTTCATCACAAAGTCGGTGAGCAGTGTTCATCACAAAGTCGGTGAGTAGTGCTCATCACAAAGTCGGTGAGTAGTGTTCATCACAAAGTCGGTGAGTAGTGTTCATCACAAAGTCGGTGAGCAGTGTTCATCACAAAGTCAGTGTTCATCACAAAGTCGGTGAGCAGTGTTCATCACAAAGTAAGTGAGTAGTGTTCATCACAAAGTCGGTGAGTAGTGTTCATCACAAAGTTGGTGAGCATTACTCATCACAAAGTCGGTGAGCATTACTCATCACAAAGTCGGTGAGTAGTGTTCATCACAAAGTTGGTGAGCAGTGTTCATCACAAAGTCAGTGAGTAGTGTTCATCACAAAGTCGGTGAGTAGTGTTCATCACAAAGTCAGTGAGTAGTGTTCATCACAAAGTCGGTGAGTAGTGTTCATCACAAAGTCGGTGAGCAGTGTTCATCACAAAGTCGGTGAGCAGTGTTCATCACAAAGTCGGTGAGTAGTGCTCATCACAAAATCGGTGAGCATTACTAATCACAAAGTCGGTGAGTAGTGTTCATCACAAAGTCGGTGAGTAGTGTTCATCACAAAGTTAGTGAGTAGTGTTCATCACAAAGTCGGTGAGTAGTGTTCATCACAAAGTCGGTGAACATTACTCATCACAAAGTCGGTGAGTTGTGTTCATCACAAAGTCGGTGAGTAGTGTTCATCACAAAGTCGGTGAGCATTACTCATCACAAAGTCGATGAGCAGTGTTCATCACAAAGTCGGTGAGCAGTGTTCATCACAAAGTCGGTGAGTAGTGTTCATCACAAAGTCGGTGAGCAGTGTTCATCACAAAGTCGGTGGGTAGTGTTCATCACAAAGTCGGTGAGTAGTGCTCATCACAAAGTCGGTGAGTAGTGTTCATCACAAAGTCGGTGAGTAGTGTTCATCACAAAGTCGGTGAGTAGTGTTCATCACAAAGTCGGTGAGTAGTGTTCATCACAAAGTCGGTGAGTAGTGTTCATCACAAAGTCGGTGAGTAGTGTTCATCACAAAGTCGGTGAGCAGTGCTCATCACAAAGTCGGTGAGTATTACTCATCACAAAGTCAGTGAGCAGTGCTCATCACAAAGTCGGTGAGTAGTGTTCATCACAAAGTCGGTGAGTAGTGCTCATCACAAAGTCGGTGAGTAGTGTTCATCACAAAGTCGGTGAGTAGTGTTCATCACAAAGTCGGTGAGTAGTGTTCATCACAAAGTCGGTGAGCAGTGTTCATCACAAAGTCGGTGAGCAGTGCTCATCACAAAGTCGGTGAGCAGTGTTCATCACAAAGTCGGTGAGCAGTGTTCATCACAAAGTCGGTGAGTAGTGTTCATCACAAAGTCGGTGAGCAGTGCTCATCACAGTCGGTGAGCAGTGTTCATCACAAAGTCGGTGAACATTACTCATCACAAAGTCGGTGAGTAGTGTTCATCACAAAGTAAGTGAGTAGTGTTCATCACAAAGTCGGTGAGCATTACTCATCACAAAGTCGATGAGCAGTGTTCATCACAAAGTCAGTGAGCAGTGTTCATCACAAAGTGGGTGAGTAGTGTTCATCACAAAGTCGGTGAGTAGTGTTCATCACAAAGTTGGTGAGTAGTGTTCATCACAAAGTCGGTGAGTAGTGTTCATCACAAAGTCAGTGAGCATTACTCATCACAAAGTCGGTGAGCATTACTCATCACAAAGTCGGTGAGCAGTGTTCATCACAAAGTCGGTGAGTAGTGTTCATCACAAAGTCGGTGAGTAGTGTTCATCACAAAGTCGGTGAGTAGTGTTCATCACAAAGTGGGTAAGTAGTGTTCATCACAAAGTCGGTGAGTAGTGTTCATCACAAAGTCAGTGAGTAGTGTTCATCACAAAGTCGGTGGTCAGTGAGCAGTGTTCATCACAAAGTCGGTGAGCAGTGTTCATCACAAAGTCGGTGAGTAGTGTTCATCACAAAGTCGGTGAGTAGTGTTCATCACAAAGTCGGTGAGTAGTGTTCATCACAAAGTCGGTGAGCAGTGTTCATCACAAAGTCGGTGAGCAGTGTTCATCACAAAGTCAGTGAGTAATGTTCATCACAAAGTCGGTGAGTAGTGTTCATCACAAAGTCGGTGAGTATTACTCATCACAAAGTCGGTGAGCAGTGTTCATCACAAAGTGGGTGAGCAGTGTTCATCACAAAGTCGGTGAGTAGTGTTAATCACAAAGTCGGTGAGTAGTGTTCATCACAAAGTCGGTGAGTATTACTCATCACAAAGTCAGTGAGTAGTGTTCATCACAAAGTCGGTGAGTACTGTTCATCACAAAGTCGGTGAGTAGTGTTCATCACAAAGTCGGTGAGCATTACTCATCACAAAGTCGGTGAGCAGTGTTCATCACAAAGTCGGTGAGCAGTGTTCATCACAAAGTCGGTGAGCAGTGTTCATCACAAAGTCGGTGAGTAGTGTTCATCACAAAGTCGGTGAGCATTACTCATCACAAAGTCGGTGAGTAGTGTTCATCACAAAGTCGGTGAGTAGTGTTCATCACAAAGTCGGTGAGTAGTGTTCATCACAAAGTCGGTGAGCATTACTCATCACAAAGTCGGTGAGTAGTGTTCATCACAAAGTCGGTGAGCAGTGTTCATCACAAAGTCGGTGAGTAGCGTTCATCACAAAGTCGGTGAGTAGTGTTCATCACAAAGTCGGTGAGCAGTGTTCATCACAAAGTTGGTGAGTAGTGTTCATCACAAAGTCGGTGAGTAGTGTTCATCACAAAGTCGGTGAGTAGTGTTCATCACAAAGTCGGTGAGTAGTGTTCATCACAAAGTCGGTGAGCAGTGTTCATCACAAAGTCGGTGAGTAGTGTTCATCACAAAGTCGGTGAGTAGTGTTCATCACAAAGTCAGTGAGTAGTGTTCATCACAAAGTCGGTGAGTAGTGTTCATCACAAAGTCGGTGAGTAGTGTTCATCACAAAGTCGGTGAGCATTACTCATCACAAAGTCGGTGAGTAGTGTTCATCACAAAGTCGGTGAGTAGTGTTCATCACAAAGTCGGTGAGTAGTGTTCATCACAAAGTCGGTGAGCAGTGTTCATCACAAAGTCGGTGAGTAGTGTTCATCACAAAGTTGGTGAGTAGTGTTCATCACAAAGTCGGTGAGTAGTGTTCATCACAAAGTCAGTGAGCATTACTCATCACAAAGTCGGTGAGTATTACTCATCACAAAGTCAGTGAGCAGTGTTCATCACAAAGTCGGTGAGTAGTGTTCATCACAAAGTCGGTGAGCAGTGCTCATCACAAAGTCAGTGAGTAGTGTTCATCACAAAGTCGGTGAGCATTACTCATCACAAAGTCGGTGAGTATTGTTCATCACAAAGTCGGTGAGTAGTGTTCATCACAAAGTCGGTGAGTAGTGTTCATCACAAAGTCGGTGAGCAGTGTTCATCACAAAGTCGGTGAGTAGTGTTCATCACAAAGTCGGTGAGTAGTGTTCATCACAAAGTCGGTGAGTAGTGTTCATCACAAAGTCGGTGAGTAGTGTTCATCACAAAGTTGGTGAGCATTACTCATCACAAAGTCAGTGAGTAGTGTTCATCACAAAGTCGGTGAGTAGTGTTCATCACAAAGTCAGTGAGTATTACTCATCACAAAGTCGGTGAGTAGTGTTCATCACAAAGTCGGTGAGCAGTGTTCATCACAAAGTCGGTGAGTAGTGTTCATCACAAAGTCGGTGAGCAGTGTTCATCACAAAGTCGGTGAGTAGTGCTCATCACAAAGTCGGTGAGTAGTGTTCATCACAAAGTCGGTGAGTAGTGTTCATCACAAAGTCGGTGAGCAGTGTTCATCACAAAGTCAGTGTTCATCACAAAGTCGGTGAGCAGTGTTCATCACAAAGTAAGTGAGTAGTGTTCATCACAAAGTCGGTGAGTAGTGTTCATCACAAAGTTGGTGAGCATTACTCATCACAAAGTCGGTGAGCATTACTCATCACAAAGTCGGTGAGTAGTGTTCATCACAAAGTTGGTGAGCAGTGTTCATCACAAAGTCAGTGAGTAGTGTTCATCACAAAGTCGGTGAGTAGTGTTCATCACAAAGTCAGTGAGTAGTGTTCATCACAAAGTCGGTGAGTAGTGTTCATCACAAAGTCGGTGAGCAGTGTTCATCACAAAGTCGGTGAGCAGTGTTCATCACAAAGTCGGTGAGTAGTGCTCATCACAAAATCGGTGAGCATTACTAATCACAAAGTCGGTGAGTAGTGTTCATCACAAAGTCGGTGAGTAGTGTTCATCACAAAGTTAGTGAGTAGTGTTCATCACAAAGTCGGTGAGTAGTGTTCATCACAAAGTCGGTGAACATTACTCATCACAAAGTCGGTGAGTTGTGTTCATCACAAAGTCGGTGAGTAGTGTTCATCACAAAGTCGGTGAGCATTACTCATCACAAAGTCGATGAGCAGTGTTCATCACAAAGTCGGTGAGCAGTGTTCATCACAAAGTCGGTGAGTAGTGTTCATCACAAAGTCGGTGAGCAGTGTTCATCACAAAGTCGGTGGGTAGTGTTCATCACAAAGTCGGTGAGTAGTGCTCATCACAAAGTCGGTGAGTAGTGTTCATCACAAAGTCGGTGAGTAGTGTTCATCACAAAGTCGGTGAGTAGTGTTCATCACAAAGTCGGTGAGTAGTGTTCATCACAAAGTCGGTGAGCAGTGCTCATCACAAAGTCGGTGAGTAGTGTTCATCACAAAGTCGGTGAGTAGTGTTCATCACAAAGTCGGTGAGTAGTGTTCATCACAAAGTCGGTGAGTAGTGTTCATCACAAAGTCGGTGAGTAGTGTTCATCACAAAGTCGGTGAGTAGTGTTCATCACAAAGTCGGTGAGTAGTGTTCATCACAAAGTCGGTGAGTAGTGTTCATCACAAAGTCGGTGAGCAGTGCTCATCACAAAGTCGGTGAGTATTACTCATCACAAAGTCAGTAAGCAGTGCTCATCACAAAGTCGGTGAGTAGTGTTCATCACAAAGTCGGTGAGTAGTGCTCATCACAAAGTCGGTGAGTAGTGTTCATCACAAAGTCGGTGAGTAGTGTTCATCACAAAGTCGGTGAGTAGTGTTCATCACAAAGTCGGTGAGTAGTGTTCATCACAAAGTCGGTGAGCAGTGCTCATCACAAAGTCGGTGAGCAGTGTTCATCACAAAGTCGGTGAGCAGTGTTCATCACAAAGTCGGTGAGTAGTGTTCATCACAAAGTCGGTGAGCAGTGCTCATCACAGTCGGTGAGCAGTGTTCATCACAAAGTCGGTGAACATTACTCATCACAAAGTCGGTGAGTAGTGTTCATCACAAAGTAAGTGAGTAGTGTTCATCACAAAGTCGGTGAGCATTACTCATCACAAAGTCGATGAGCAGTGTTCATCACAAAGTCAGTGAGCAGTGTTCATCACAAAGTGGGTGAGCAGTGTTCATCACAAAGTCGGTGAGTAGTGTTCATCACAAAGTTGGTGAGTAGTGTTCATCACAAAGTCGGTGAGTAGTGTTCATCACAAAGTCAGTGAGCATTACTCATCACAAAGTCGGTGAGCATTACTCATCACAAAGTCGGTGAGCAGTGTTCATCACAAAGTCGGTGAGTAGTGTTCATCACAAAGTCGGTGAGTAGTGTTCATCACAAAGTCGGTGAGTAGTGTTCATCACAAAGTGGGTAAGTAGTGTTCATCACAAAGTCGGTGAGTAGTGTTCATCACAAAGTCAGTGAGTAGTGTTCATCACAAAGTCGGTGGTCAGTGAGCAGTGTTCATCACAAAGTCGGTGAGCAGTGTTCATCACAAAGTCGGTGAGTAGTGTTCATCACAAAGTCGGTGAGTAGTGTTCATCACAAAGTCGGTGAGTAGTGTTCATCACAAAGTCGGTGAGTAGTGTTCATCACAAAGTCGGTGAGTAGTGTTCATCACAAAGTCGGTGGTCAGTGAGCAGTGTTCATCACAAAGTCGGTGAGTAGTGTTCATCACAAAGTCGGTGAGTAGTGTTCATCACAAAGTCGGTGAGTAGTGTTCATCACAAAGTTGGTGAGTAGTGTTCATCACAAAGTCGGTGAGTAGTGTTCATCACAAAGTCACTGAGTAGTGTTCATCACAAAGTCAGTGAGTAGTGTTCATCACAAAGTCAGTGAGCATTACTCATCACAAAGTCGGTGAGCATTACTCATCACAAAGTCGGTGAGTTGTGTTCATCACAAAAGTTGGTGAGTAGTGTTCATCACTAAGTCTGTGAGTAGTGTTCATCACAAAGTCGGTGAGCAGTGCTCATCACAAAGTCAGTGAGCATTACTCATCACAAAGTCGGTGAGCATTACTCATCACAAAGTCGGTGAGTAGTGTTCATCACAAAGTTGGTGAGTAGTGTTCATCACAAAGTCGGTGAGTAGTGTTCATCACAAAGTCGGTGAGTAGTGTTCATCACAAAGTCGGTGAGCAGTGTTCATCACAAAGTGGGTGAGTAGTGTTCATCACAAAGTCGGTGAGTAGTGTTCATCACAAAGTCGGTGAGCAGTGCTCATCACAAAGTCAGTGAGCAGTGTTCATCACAAAGTCAGTGAGCATTACTCATCACAAAGTCGGTGAGCATTACTCATCACAAAGTCGGTGAGTAGTGTTCATCACAAAGTCAGTGAGTAGTGTTCATCACAAAGTCGGTGAGTAGTGTTCATCACAAAGTCAGTGAGCATTACTCATCACAAAGTCGGTGAGTAGTGTTCATCACAAAGTCGGTGAGTAGTGTTCATCACAAAGTCGGTGAGTAGTGTTCATCACAAAGTCGGTGAGTAGTGTTCATCACAAAGTCGGTGAGCAGTGTTCATCACAAAGTCAGTGAGCATTACTCATCACAAAGTCGGTGAGTAGTGTTCATCACAAAGTCGGTGAGTAGTGTTCATCACAAAGTCGGTGAGTAGTGTTCATCACAAAGTCGGTGAGTAGTGTTCATCACAAAGTCGGTGAGTAGTGTTCATCACAAAGTCGGTGAGCAGTGCTCATCACAAAGTCAGTGAGCAGTGTTCATCACAAAGTCAGTGAGCATTACTCATCACAAAGTCGGTGAGCATTACTCATCACAAAGTCGGTGAGTAGTGTTCATCACAAAGTCAGTGAGTAGTGTTCATCACAAAGTCGGTGAGTAGTGTTCATCACAAAGTCAGTGAGTAGTGTTCATCACAAAGTCAGTGAGTAGTGTTCATCACAAAGTCAGTGAGTAGTGTTCATCACAAAGTCAGTGAGCAGTGTTCATCACAAAGTCGGTGAGCAGTGTTCATCACAAAGTCGGTGAGTAGTGTTCATCACAAAGTCGGTGAGTAGTGTTCATCACAAAGTCAGTGAGCATTACTCATCACAAAGTCGGTGAGCATTACTCATCACAAAGTCGGTGAGTAGTGTTCATCACAAAGTTGGTGAGTAGTGTTCATCACAAAGTCGGTGAGCAGTGCTCATCACAAAGTCAGTGAGCATTACTCATCACAAAGTTGGTGAGTAGTGTTCATCACAAAGTCGGTGAGTAGTGTTCATCACAAAGTCGGTGAGTATTACTCATCACAAAGTCGGTGAGCAGTGTTCATCACAAAGTGGGTGAGCAGTGTTCATCACAAAGTCGGTGAGTAGTGTTAATCACAAAGTCGGTGAGTAGTGTTCATCACAAAGTCGGTGAGTATTACTCATCACAAAGTCAGTGAGTAGTGTTCATCACAAAGTCGGTGAGTACTGTTCATCACAAAGTCGGTGAGTAGTGTTCATCACAAAGTCGGTGAGCATTACTCATCACAAAGTCGGTGAGCAGTGTTCATCACAAAGTCGGTGAGCAGTGTTCATCACAAAGTCGGTGAGCAGTGTTCATCACAAAGTCGGTGAGTAGTGTTCATCACAAAGTCGGTGAGCATTACTCATCACAAAGTCGGTGAGTAGTGTTCATCACAAAGTCGGTGAGCAGTGTTCATCACAAAGTCGGTGAGTAGCGTTCATCACAAAGTCGGTGAGTAGTGTTCATCACAAAGTCGGTGAGCAGTGTTCATCACAAAGTTGGTGAGTAGTGTTCATCACAAAGTCGGTGAGTAGTGTTCATCACAAAGTCGGTGAGTAGTGTTCATCACAAAGTCGGTGAGTAGTGTTCATCACAAAGTCGGTGAGCAGTGTTCATCACAAAGTCGGTGAGTAGTGTTCATCACAAAGTCGGTGAGTAGTGTTCATCACAAAGTCAGTGAGTAGTGTTCATCACAAAGTCGGTGAGTAGTGTTCATCACAAAGTCGGTGAGTAGTGTTCATCACAAAGTCGGTGAGCATTACTCATCACAAAGTCGGTGAGTAGTGTTCATCACAAAGTCGGTGAGTAGTGTTCATCACAAAGTCGGTGAGTAGTGTTCATCACAAAGTCGGTGAGCAGTGTTCATCACAAAGTCGGTGAGTAGTGTTCATCACAAAGTTGGTGAGTAGTGTTCATCACAAAGTCGGTGAGTAGTGTTCATCACAAAGTCAGTGAGCATTACTCATCACAAAGTCGGTGAGTATTACTCATCACAAAGTCAGTGAGCAGTGTTCATCACAAAGTCGGTGAGTAGTGTTCATCACAAAGTCGGTGAGTAGTGTTCATCACAAAGTCGGTGAGCAGTGCTCATCACAAAGTCAGTGAGTAGTGTTCATCACAAAGTCGGTGAGCATTACTCATCACAAAGTCGGTGAGTAGTGTTCATCACAAAGTCAGTGAGTAGTGTTCATCACAAAGTCGGTGAGCATTACTCATCACAAAGTCGGTGATGAGTGTTCATCACAAAGTCGGTGAGTAGTGTTCATCACAAAGTTGGTGAGCAGTGTTCATCACAAAGTCGGTGAGTAGTGTTCATCACAAAGTGGGTGAGCAGTGTTCATCACAAAGTCGGTGAGTAGTGTTCATCACAAAGTCAGTGAGTATTACTCATCACAAAGTCGGTGAGTAGTGTTCATCACAAAGTCGGTGATTAGTGTTCATCACAAAGTCGGTGAGTAGTGTTCATCACAAAGTTGGTGAGCATTACTCATCACAAAGTCAGTGAGTAGTGTTCATCACAAAGTCGGTGAGTAGTGTTCATCACAAAGTCAGTGAGTATTACTCATCACAAAGTCGGTGAGTAGTGTTCATCACAAAGTCGGTGAGCAGTGTTCATCACAAAGTCGGTGAGTAGTGTTCATCACAAAGTCGGTGAGCAGTGTTCATCACAAAGTCGGTGAGTAGTGCTCATCACAAAGTCGGTGAGTAGTGTTCATCACAAAGTCGGTGAGTAGTGTTCATCACAAAGTCGGTGAGCAGTGTTCATCACAAAGTCAGTGTTCATCACAAAGTCGGTGAGCAGTGTTCATCACAAAGTAAGTGAGTAGTGTTCATCACAAAGTCGGTGAGTAGTGTTCATCACAAAGTCGGTGAGTAGTGTTCATCACAAAGTCGGTGAGTAGTGTTCATCACAAAGTTGGTGAGCATTACTCATCACAAAGTCGGTGAGCATTACTCATCACAAAGTCGGTGAGTAGTGTTCATCACAAAGTTGGTGAGCAGTGTTCATCACAAAGTCAGTGAGTAGTGTTCATCACAAAGTCGGTGAGTAGTGTTCATCACAAAGTCAGTGAGTAGTGTTCATCACAAAGTCGGTGAGTAGTGTTCATCACAAAGTCGGTGAGCAGTGTTCATCACAAAGTCGGTGAGCAGTGTTCATCACAAAGTCGGTGAGTAGTGCTCATCACAAAATCGGTGAGCATTACTAATCACAAAGTCGGTGAGTAGTGTTCATCACAAAGTCGGTGAGTAGTGTTCATCACAAAGTTAGTGAGTAGTGTTCATCACAAAGTCGGTGAGTAGTGTTCATCACAAAGTCGGTGAACATTACTCATCACAAAGTCGGTGAGTTGTGTTCATCACAAAGTCGGTGAGTAGTGTTCATCACAAAGTCGGTGAGCATTACTCATCACAAAGTCGATGAGCAGTGTTCATCACAAAGTCGGTGAGCAGTGTTCATCACAAAGTCGGTGAGTAGTGTTCATCACAAAGTCGGTGAGCAGTGTTCATCACAAAGTCGGTGGGTAGTGTTCATCACAAAGTCGGTGAGTAGTGCTCATCACAAAGTCGGTGAGTAGTGTTCATCACAAAGTCGGTGAGTAGTGTTCATCACAAAGTCGGTGAGTAGTGTTCATCACAAAGTCGGTGAGTAGTGTTCATCACAAAGTCGGTGAGCAGTGCTCATCACAAAGTCGGTGAGTAGTGTTCATCACAAAGTCGGTGAGTAGTGTTCATCACAAAGTCGGTGAGTAGTGTTCATCACAAAGTCGGTGAGTAGTGTTCATCACAAAGTCGGTGAGTAGTGTTCATCACAAAGTCGGTGAGTAGTGTTCATCACAAAGTCGGTGAGTAGTGTTCATCACAAAGTCGGTGAGTAGTGTTCATCACAAAGTCGGTGAGCAGTGCTCATCACAAAGTCGGTGAGTATTACTCATCACAAAGTCAGTGAGCAGTGCTCATCACAAAGTCGGTGAGTAGTGTTCATCACAAAGTCGGTGAGTAGTGCTCATCACAAAGTCGGTGAGTAGTGTTCATCACAAAGTCGGTGAGTAGTGTTCATCACAAAGTCGGTGAGTAGTGTTCATCACAAAGTCGGTGAGTAGTGTTCATCACAAAGTCGGTGAGCAGTGCTCATCACAAAGTCGGTGAGCAGTGTTCATCACAAAGTCGGTGAGCATTGTTCATCACAAAGTGGGTGAGTAGTGTTCATCACAAAGTCGGTGAGTAGTGTTCATCACAAAGTCAGTGAGCAGTGTTCATCACAAAGTCAGTGAGCAGTGTTCATCACAAAGTCGGTGAGTAGTGTTCATCACAAAGTCGGTGAGTAGTGTTCATCACAAAGTCGGTGAGCAGTGCTCATCACAGTCGGTGAGCAGTGTTCATCACAAAGTCGGTGAACATTACTCATCACAAAGTCGGTGAGTAGTGTTCATCACAAAGTAAGTGAGTAGTGTTCATCACAAAGTCGGTGAGCATTACTCATCACAAAGTCGATGAGCAGTGTTCATCACAAAGTCAGTGAGCAGTGTTCATCACAAAGTCGGTGAGTAGTGTTCATCACAAAGTCGGTGAGTAGTGTTCATCACAAAGTTGGTGAGTAGTGTTCATCACAAAGTCGGTGAGTAGTGTTCATCACAAAGTCAGTGAGCATTACTCATCACAAAGTCGGTGAGCATTACTCATCACAAAGTCGGTGAGCAGTGTTCATCACAAAGTCGGTGAGTAGTGTTCATCACAAAGTCGGTGAGTAGTGTTCATCACAAAGTCGGTGAGTAGTGTTCATCACAAAGTGGGTAAGTAGTGTTCATCACAAAGTCGGTGAGTAGTGTTCATCACAAAGTCAGTGAGTAGTGTTCATCACAAAGTCGGTGGTCAGTGAGCAGTGTTCATCACAAAGTCGGTGAGCAGTGTTCATCACAAAGTCGGTGAGTAGTGTTCATCACAAAGTCGGTGAGTAGTGTTCATCACAAAGTCGGTGAGTAGTGTTCATCACAAAGTCGGTGAGTAGTGTTCATCACAAAGTCGGTGAGTAGTGTTCATCACAAAGTCGGTGGTCAGTGAGCAGTGTTCATCACAAAGTCGGTGAGTAGTGTTCATCACAAAGTCGGTGAGTAGTGTTCATCACAAAGTCGGTGAGTAGTGTTCATCACAAAGTTGGTGAGTAGTGTTCATCACAAAGTCGGTGAGTAGTGTTCATCACAAAGTCAGTGAGTAGTGTTCATCACAAAGTCAGTGAGTAGTGTTCATCACAAAGTCAGTGAGCATTACTCATCACAAAGTCGGTGAGCATTACTCATCACAAAGTCGGTGAGTTGTGTTCATCACAAAAGTTGGTGAGTAGTGTTCATCACTAAGTCTGTGAGTAGTGTTCATCACAAAGTCGGTGAGCAGTGCTCATCACAAAGTCAGTGAGCATTACTCATCACAAAGTCGGTGAGCATTACTCATCACAAAGTCGGTGAGTAGTGTTCATCACAAAGTTGGTGAGTAGTGTTCATCACAAAGTCGGTGAGTAGTGTTCATCACAAAGTCGGTGAGTAGTGTTCATCACAAAGTCGGTGAGCAGTGTTCATCACAAAGTGGGTGAGTAGTGTTCATCACAAAGTCGGTGAGTAGTGTTCATCACAAAGTCGGTGAGCAGTGCTCATCACAAAGTCAGTGAGCAGTGTTCATCACAAAGTCAGTGAGCATTACTCATCACAAAGTCGGTGAGCATTACTCATCACAAAGTCGGTGAGTAGTGTTCATCACAAAGTCAGTGAGTAGTGTTCATCACAAAGTCGGTGAGTAGTGTTCATCACAAAGTCAGTGAGCATTACTCATCACAAAGTCGGTGAGTAGTGTTCATCACAAAGTCGGTGAGTAGTGTTCATCACAAAGTCGGTGAGTAGTGTTCATCACAAAGTCGGTGAGTAGTGTTCATCACAAAGTCAGTGAGCATTACTCATCACAAAGTCGGTGAGCATTACTCATCACAAAGTCGGTGAGTAGTGTTCATCACAAAGTTGGTGAGTAGTGTTCATCACAAAGTCAGTGAGTAGTGTTCATCACAAAGTCAGTGAGTAGTGTTCATCACAAAGTCAGTGAGTAGTGTTCATCACAAAGTCAGTGAGTAGTGTTCATCACAAAGTCAGTGAGCAGTGTTCATCACAAAGTCGGTGAGCAGTGTTCATCACAAAGTCGGTGAGTAGTGTTCATCACAAAGTCGGTGAGTAGTGTTCATCACAAAGTCAGTGAGCATTACTCATCACAAAGTCGGTGAGCATTACTCATCACAAAGTCGGTGAGTAGTGTTCATCACAAAGTTGGTGAGTAGTGTTCATCACAAAGTCGGTGAGCAGTGCTCATCACAAAGTCAGTGAGCATTACTCATCACAAAGTTGGTGAGTAGTGTTCATCACAAAGTCGGTGAGTAGTGTTCATCACAAAGTCAGTGAGCATTACTCATCACAAAGTCAGTGAGCATTACTCATCACAAAGTCGGTGAGTAGTGTTCATCACAAAGTCGGTGAGCAGTGCTCATCACAAAGTCAGTGAGCATTACTCATCACAAAGTCGGTGAGCATTACTCATCACAAAGTCGGTGAGTAGTGTTCATCACAAAGTTGGTGAGCAGTGTTCATCACAAAGTCGGTGAGCATTACTCATCACAAAGTCGGTGAGTAGTGTTCATCACAAAGTCAGTGAGTAGTGTTCATCACAAAGTCGGTGAGTAATGTTCATCACAAAGTCGATGAGTAATGTTCATCACAAAGTCGGTGAGTAGTGTTCATCACAAAGTCGGTGAGCAGTGTTCATCACAAAGTCGGTGAGTAGTGTTCATCACAAAGTCAGTGAGTAGTGTTCATCACAAAGTCGGTGAGCAGTGTTCATCACAAAGTCGGTGAGTAGTGTTCATCACAAAGTCGGTGAGTAGTGTTCATCACAAAGTCGGTGAGTAGTGTTCATCACAAAGTCGGTGAGCATTACTCATCACAAAGTCGGTGAGTAGTGTTCATCACAAAGTCAGTGAGTAGTGTTCATCACAAAGTCAGTGAGTAGTGTTCATCACAAAGTCGGTGAGTAATGTTCATCACAAAGTCGATGAGTAATGTTCATCACAAAGTCGGTGAGTAGTGTTCATCACAAAGTCGGTGAGCAGTGTTCATCACAAAGTCGGTGAGTAGTGTTCATCACAAAGTCAGTGAGTAGTGTTCATCACAAAGTCGGTGAGTATTGTTCATCACAAAGTCGGTGAGTAGTGTTCATCACAAAGTCGGTGAGTAGTGTTCATCACAAAGTCGGTGAGCAGTGTTCATCACAAAGTCGGTGAGTAGTGTTCATCACAAAGTCGGTGAGTAGTGTTCATCACAAAGTCGGTGAGTAGTGTTCATCACAAAGTCGGTGAGTAGTGTTCATCACAAAGTTGGTGAGCATTACTCATCACAAAGTCAGTGAGTAGTGTTCATCACAAAGTCGGTGAGTAGTGTTCATCACAAAGTCAGTGAGTATTACTCATCACAAAGTCGGTGAGTAGTGTTCATCACAAAGTCGGTGAGCAGTGTTCATCACAAAGTCGGTGAGTAGTGTTCATCACAAAGTCGGTGAGCAGTGTTCATCACAAAGTCGGTGAGTAGTGCTCATCACAAAGTCGGTGAGTAGTGTTCATCACAAAGTCGGTGAGTAGTGTTCATCACAAAGTCGGTGAGCAGTGTTCATCACAAAGTCAGTGTTCATCACAAAGTCGGTGAGCAGTGTTCATCACAAAGTAAGTGAGTAGTGTTCATCACAAAGTCGGTGAGTAGTGTTCATCACAAAGTTGGTGAGCATTACTCATCACAAAGTCGGTGAGCATTACTCATCACAAAGTCGGTGAGTAGTGTTCATCACAAAGTTGGTGAGCAGTGTTCATCACAAAGTCAGTGAGTAGTGTTCATCACAAAGTCGGTGAGTAGTGTTCATCACAAAGTCAGTGAGTAGTGTTCATCACAAAGTCGGTGAGTAGTGTTCATCACAAAGTCGGTGAGCAGTGTTCATCACAAAGTCGGTGAGCAGTGTTCATCACAAAGTCGGTGAGTAGTGCTCATCACAAAATCGGTGAGCATTACTAATCACAAAGTCGGTGAGTAGTGTTCATCACAAAGTCGGTGAGTAGTGTTCATCACAAAGTTAGTGAGTAGTGTTCATCACAAAGTCGGTGAGTAGTGTTCATCACAAAGTCGGTGAACATTACTCATCACAAAGTCGGTGAGTTGTGTTCATCACAAAGTCGGTGAGCATTACTCATCACAAAGTCGATGAGCAGTGTTCATCACAAAGTCGGTGAGCAGTGTTCATCACAAAGTCGGTGAGTAGTGTTCATCACAAAGTCGGTGAGCAGTGTTCATCACAAAGTCGGTGGGTAGTGTTCATCACAAAGTCGGTGAGCATTACTCATCACAAAGTCGATGAGCAGTGTTCATCACAAAGTCGGTGAGCAGTGTTCATCACAAAGTCGGTGAGTAGTGTTCATCACAAAGTCGGTGAGCAGTGTTCATCACAAAGTCGGTGGGTAGTGTTCATCACAAAGTCGGTGAGTAGTGCTCATCACAAAGTCGGTGAGTAGTGTTCATCACAAAGTCGGTGAGTAGTGTTCATCACAAAGTCGGTGAGTAGTGTTCATCACAAAGTCGGTGAGTAGTGTTCATCACAAAGTCGGTGAGCAGTGCTCATCACAAAGTCGGTGAGTAGTGTTCATCACAAAGTCGGTGAGTAGTGTTCATCACAAAGTCGGTGAGTAGTGTTCATCACAAAGTCGGTGAGTAGTGTTCATCACAAAGTCGGTGAGTAGTGTTCATCACAAAGTCGGTGAGTAGTGTTCATCACAAAGTCGGTGAGTAGTGTTCATCACAAAGTCGGTGAGTAGTGTTCATCACAAAGTCGGTGAGCAGTGCTCATCACAAAGTCGGTGAGTATTACTCATCACAAAGTCAGTGAGCAGTGCTCATCACAAAGTCGGTGAGTAGTGTTCATCACAAAGTCGGTGAGTAGTGCTCATCACAAAGTCGGTGAGTAGTGTTCATCACAAAGTCGGTGAGTAGTGTTCATCACAAAGTCGGTGAGTAGTGTTCATCACAAAGTCGGTGAGTAGTGTTCATCACAAAGTCGGTGAGCAGTGCTCATCACAAAGTCGGTGAGCAGTGTTCATCACAAAGTCGGTGAGCAGTGTTCATCACAAAGTCGGTGAGTAGTGTTCATCACAAAGTCGGTGAGCAGTGCTCATCACAGTCGGTGAGCAGTGTTCATCACAAAGTCGGTGAACATTACTCATCACAAAGTCGGTGAGTAGTGTTCATCACAAAGTAAGTGAGTAATGTTCATCACAAAGTCGGTGAGCATTACTCATCACAAAGTCGATGAGCAGTGTTCATCACAAAGTCAGTGAGCAGTGTTCATCACAAAGTGGGTGAGTAGTGTTCATCACAAAGTCGGTGAGTAGTGTTCATCACAAAGTTGGTGAGTAGTGTTCATCACAAAGTCGGTGAGTAGTGTTCATCACAAAGTCAGTGAGCATTACTCATCACAAAGTCGGTGAGCATTACTCATCACAAAGTCGGTGAGCAGTGTTCATCACAAAGTCGGTGAGTAGTGTTCATCACAAAGTCGGTGAGTAGTGTTCATCACAAAGTCGGTGAGTAGTGTTCATCACAAAGTGGGTAAGTAGTGTTCATCACAAAGTCGGTGAGTAGTGTTCATCACAAAGTCAGTGAGTAGTGTTCATCACAAAGTCGGTGGTCAGTGAGCAGTGTTCATCACAAAGTCGGTGAGCAGTGTTCATCACAAAGTCGGTGAGTAGTGTTCATCACAAAGTCGGTGAGTAGTGTTCATCACAAAGTCGGTGAGTAGTGTTCATCACAAAGTCGGTGAGTAGTGTTCATCACAAAGTCGGTGAGTAGTGTTCATCACAAAGTCGGTGGTCAGTGAGCAGTGTTCATCACAAAGTCGGTGAGTAGTGTTCATCACAAAGTCGGTGAGTAGTGTTCATCACAAAGTCGGTGAGTAGTGTTCATCACAAAGTTGGTGAGTAGTGTTCATCACAAAGTCGGTGAGTAGTGTTCATCACAAAGTCAGTGAGTAGTGTTCATCACAAAGTCAGTGAGTAGTGTTCATCACAAAGTCAGTGAGCATTACTCATCACAAAGTCGGTGAGCATTACTCATCACAAAGTCGGTGAGTTGTGTTCATCACAAAAGTTGGTGAGTAGTGTTCATCACTAAGTCTGTGAGTAGTGTTCATCACAAAGTCGGTGAGCAGTGCTCATCACAAAGTCAGTGAGCATTACTCATCACAAAGTCGGTGAGCATTACTCATCACAAAGTCGGTGAGTAGTGTTCATCACAAAGTTGGTGAGTAGTGTTCATCACAAAGTCGGTGAGTAGTGTTCATCACAAAGTCGGTGAGTAGTGTTCATCACAAAGTCGGTGAGCAGTGTTCATCACAAAGTGGGTGAGTAGTGTTCATCACAAAGTCGGTGAGTAGTGTTCATCACAAAGTCGGTGAGCAGTGCTCATCACAAAGTCAGTGAGCAGTGTTCATCACAAAGTCAGTGAGCATTACTCATCACAAAGTCGGTGAGCATTACTCATCACAAAGTCGGTGAGTAGTGTTCATCACAAAGTCAGTGAGTAGTGTTCATCACAAAGTCGGTGAGTAGTGTTCATCACAAAGTCAGTGAGCATTACTCATCACAAAGTCGGTGAGTAGTGTTCATCACAAAGTCGGTGAGCAGTGTTCATCACAAAGTCGGTGAGCAGTGCTCATCACAAAGTCGGTGGTCAGTGAGCAGTGTTCATCACAAAGTCGGTGGTCAGTGAGCAGTGTTCATCACAAAGTCGGTGGTCAGTGAGCAGTGTTCATCACAAAGTCGGTGAGCAGTGTTCATCACAAAGTCGGTGAGCAGTGTTCATCACAAAGTCGGTGAGTAGTGTTCATCACAAAGTCGGTGAGTAGTGTTCATCACAAAGTCGGTGAGCAGTGTTCATCACAAAGTCAGTGAGCATTACTCATCACAAAGTCGGTGAGTAGTGTTCATCACAAAGTCGGTGAGTAGTGTTCATCACAAAGTCGGTGAGTAGTGTTCATCACAAAGTCGGTGAGTAGTGTTCATCACAAAGTCGGTGAGTAGTGTTCATCACAAAGTCGGTGAGTAGTGTTCATCACAAAGTCGGTGAGTAGTGTTCATCACAAAGTCGGTGAGCAGTGCTCATCACAAAGTCAGTGAGCAGTGTTCATCACAAAGTCAGTGAGCATTACTCATCACAAAGTCGGTGAGCATTACTCATCACAAAGTCGGTGAGTAGTGTTCATCACAAAGTCAGTGAGTAGTGTTCATCACAAAGTCGGTGAGTAGTGTTCATCACAAAGTCAGTGAGCATTACTCATCACAAAGTCGGTGAGTAGTGTTCATCACAAAGTCGGTGAGCAGTGTTCATCACAAAGTCGGTGAGTAGTGTTCATCACAAAGTCGGTGAGTAGTGTTCATCACAAAGTCGGTGAGTAGTGTTCATCACAAAGTCAGTGAGCATTACTCATCACAAAGTCGGTGAGCATTACTCATCACAAAGTCGGTGAGTAGTGTTCATCACAAAGTTGGTGAGTAGTGTTCATCACAAAGTCAGTGAGTAGTGTTCATCACAAAGTCAGTGAGTAGTGTTCATCACAAAGTCAGTGAGTAGTGTTCATCACAAAGTCAGTGAGTAGTGTTCATCACAAAGTCAGTGAGCAGTGTTCATCACAAAGTCGGTGAGCAGTGTTCATCACAAAGTCGGTGAGTAGTGTTCATCACAAAGTCGGTGAGTAGTGTTCATCACAAAGTCAGTGAGCATTACTCATCACAAAGTCGGTGAGCATTATTCATCACAAAGTCGGTGAGTAGTGTTCATCACAAAGTTGGTGAGTAGTGTTCATCACAAAGTCGGTGAGCAGTGCTCATCACAAAGTCAGTGAGCATTACTCATCACAAAGTTGGTGAGTAGTGTTCATCACAAAGTCGGTGAGTAGTGTTCATCACAAAGTCGGTGAGTATTACTCATCACAAAGTCGGTGAGCAGTGTTCATCACAAAGTGGGTGAGCAGTGTTCATCACAAAGTCGGTGAGTAGTGTTAATCACAAAGTCGGTGAGTAGTGTTCATCACAAAGTCGGTGAGTATTACTCATCACAAAGTCAGTGAGTAGTGTTCATCACAAAGTCGGTGAGTACTGTTCATCACAAAGTCGGTGAGTAGTGTTCATCACAAAGTCGGTGAGCATTACTCATCACAAAGTCGGTGAGCAGTGTTCATCACAAAGTCGGTGAGCAGTGTTCATCACAAAGTCGGTGAGCAGTGTTCATCACAAAGTCGGTGAGTAGTGTTCATCACAAAGTCGGTGAGCATTACTCATCACAAAGTCGGTGAGTAGTGTTCATCACAAAGTCGGTGAGCAGTGTTCATCACAAAGTCGGTGAGTAGCGTTCATCACAAAGTCGGTGAGTAGTGTTCATCACAAAGTCGGTGAGCAGTGTTCATCACAAAGTTGGTGAGTAGTGTTCATCACAAAGTCGGTGAGTAGTGTTCATCACAAAGTCGGTGAGTAGTGTTCATCACAAAGTCGGTGAGTAGTGTTCATCACAAAGTCGGTGAGCAGTGTTCATCACAAAGTCGGTGAGTAGTGTTCATCACAAAGTCGGTGAGTAGTGTTCATCACAAAGTCAGTGAGTAGTGTTCATCACAAAGTCGGTGAGTAGTGTTCATCACAAAGTCGGTGAGTAGTGTTCATCACAAAGTCGGTGAGTAGTGTTCATCACAAAGTCGGTGAGTAGTGTTCATCACAAAGTCGGTGAGTAGTGTTCATCACAAAGTCGGTGAGTAGTGTTCATCACAAAGTCGGTGAGCAGTGTTCATCACAAAGTCGGTGAGTAGTGTTCATCACAAAGTTGGTGAGTAGTGTTCATCACAAAGTCGGTGAGTAGTGTTCATCACAAAGTCAGTGAGCATTACTCATCACAAAGTCGGTGAGTATTACTCATCACAAAGTCAGTGAGCAGTGTTCATCACAAAGTCGGTGAGTAGTGTTCATCACAAAGTCGGTGAGTAGTGTTCATCACAAAGTCGGTGAGCAGTGCTCATCACAAAGTCAGTGAGTAGTGTTCATCACAAAGTCGGTGAGCATTACTCATCACAAAGTCGGTGAGTAGTGTTCATCACAAAGTCAGTGAGTAGTGTTCATCACAAAGTCGGTGAGCATTACTCATCACAAAGTCGGTGATGAGTGTTCATCACAAAGTCGGTGAGTAGTGTTCATCACAAAGTTGGTGAGCAGTGTTCATCACAAAGTCGGTGAGTAGTGTTCATCACAAAGTGGGTGAGCAGTGTTCATCACAAAGTCGGTGAGTAGTGTTCATCACAAAGTCAGTGAGTATTACTCATCACAAAGTCGGTGAGTAGTGTTCATCACAAAGTCAGTGAGCAGTGTTCATCACAAAGTCGGTGAGTAGTGTTCATCACAAAGTCGGTGATTAGTGTTCATCACAAAGTCGGTGAGTAGTGTTCATCACAAAGTTGGTGAGCATTACTCATCACAAAGTCAGTGAGTAGTGTTCATCACAAAGTCGGTGAGTAGTGTTCATCACAAAGTCAGTGAGTATTACTCATCACAAAGTCGGTGAGTAGTGTTCATCACAAAGTCGGTGAGCAGTGTTCATCACAAAGTCGGTGAGTAGTGTTCATCACAAAGTCGGTGAGCAGTGTTCATCACAAAGTCGGTGAGTAGTGCTCATCACAAAGTCGGTGAGTAGTGTTCATCACAAAGTCGGTGAGTAGTGTTCATCACAAAGTCGGTGAGCAGTGTTCATCACAAAGTCAGTGTTCATCACAAAGTCGGTGAGCAGTGTTCATCACAAAGTAAGTGAGTAGTGTTCATCACAAAGTCGGTGAGTAGTGTTCATCACAAAGTTGGTGAGCATTACTCATCACAAAGTCGGTGAGCATTACTCATCACAAAGTCGGTGAGTAGTGTTCATCACAAAGTTGGTGAGCAGTGTTCATCACAAAGTCAGTGAGTAGTGTTCATCACAAAGTCGGTGAGTAGTGTTCATCACAAAGTCAGTGAGTAGTGTTCATCACAAAGTCGGTGAGTAGTGTTCATCACAAAGTCGGTGAGCAGTGTTCATCACAAAGTCGGTGAGCAGTGTTCATCACAAAGTCGGTGAGTAGTGCTCATCACAAAATCGGTGAGCATTACTAATCACAAAGTCGGTGAGTAGTGTTCATCACAAAGTCGGTGAGTAGTGTTCATCACAAAGTTAGTGAGTAGTGTTCATCACAAAGTCGGTGAGTAGTGTTCATCACAAAGTCGGTGAACATTACTCATCACAAAGTCGGTGAGTTGTGTTCATCACAAAGTCGGTGAGCATTACTCATCACAAAGTCGGTGAGCATTACTCATCACAAAGTCGGTGAGTTGTGTTCATCACAAAGTCGGTGAGTAGTGTTCATCACAAAGTCGGTGAGCATTACTCATCACAAAGTCGATGAGCAGTGTTCATCACAAAGTCGGTGAGCATTACTCATCACAAAGTCGGTGAGTAGTGTTCATCACAAAGTCGGTGAGTAGTGTTCATCACAAAGTCGGTGAGTAGTGTTCATCACAAAGTCGGTGAGTAGTGTTCATCACAAAGTCGGTGAGTAGTGTTCATCACAAAGTCGGTGAGTAGTGTTCATCACAAAGTCGGTGAGTAGTGTTCATCACAAAGTCGGTGAGTAGTGTTCATCACAAAGTCGGTGAGCAGTGCTCATCACAAAGTCGGTGAGTATTACTCATCACAAAGTCAGTGAGCAGTGCTCATCACAAAGTCGGTGAGTAGTGTTCATCACAAAGTCGGTGAGTAGTGCTCATCACAAAGTCGGTGAGTAGTGTTCATCACAAAGTCGGTGAGTAGTGTTCATCACAAAGTCGGTGAGTAGTGTTCATCACAAAGTCGGTGAGCAGTGTTCATCACAAAGTCGGTGAGCAGTGCTCATCACAAAGTCGGTGAGCAGTGTTCATCACAAAGTCGGTGAGCAGTGTTCATCACAAAGTCGGTGAGTAGTGTTCATCACAAAGTCGGTGAGCAGTGCTCATCACAGTCGGTGAGCAGTGTTCATCACAAAGTCGGTGAACATTACTCATCACAAAGTCGGTGAGTAGTGTTCATCACAAAGTAAGTGAGTAGTGTTCATCACAAAGTCGGTGAGCATTACTCATCACAAAGTCGATGAGCAGTGTTCATCACAAAGTCAGTGAGCAGTGTTCATCACAAAGTGGGTGAGTAGTGTTCATCACAAAGTCGGTGAGTAGTGTTCATCACAAAGTTGGTGAGTAGTGTTCATCACAAAGTCGGTGAGTAGTGTTCATCACAAAGTCAGTGAGCATTACTCATCACAAAGTCGGTGAGCATTACTCATCACAAAGTCGGTGAGCAGTGTTCATCACAAAGTCGGTGAGTAGTGTTCATCACAAAGTCGGTGAGTAGTGTTCATCACAAAGTCGGTGAGTAGTGTTCATCACAAAGTGGGTAAGTAGTGTTCATCACAAAGTCGGTGAGTAGTGTTCATCACAAAGTCAGTGAGTAGTGTTCATCACAAAGTCGGTGGTCAGTGAGCAGTGTTCATCACAAAGTCGGTGAGCAGTGTTCATCACAAAGTCGGTGAGTAGTGTTCATCACAAAGTCGGTGAGTAGTGTTCATCACAAAGTCGGTGAGTAGTGTTCATCACAAAGTCGGTGAGCAGTGTTCATCACAAAGTCGGTGAGCAGTGTTCATCACAAAGTCAGTGAGTAATGTTCATCACAAAGTCGGTGAGTAGTGTTCATCACAAAGTCGGTGAGTATTACTCATCACAAAGTCGGTGAGCAGTGTTCATCACAAAGTGGGTGAGCAGTGTTCATCACAAAGTCGGTGAGTAGTGTTAATCACAAAGTCGGTGAGTAGTGTTCATCACAAAGTCGGTGAGTATTACTCATCACAAAGTCAGTGAGTAGTGTTCATCACAAAGTCGGTGAGTACTGTTCATCACAAAGTCGGTGAGTAGTGTTCATCACAAAGTCGGTGAGCATTACTCATCACAAAGTCGGTGAGCAGTGTTCATCACAAAGTCGGTGAGCAGTGTTCATCACAAAGTCGGTGAGCAGTGTTCATCACAAAGTCGGTGAGTAGTGTTCATCACAAAGTCGGTGAGCATTACTCATCACAAAGTCGGTGAGTAGTGTTCATCACAAAGTCGGTGAGTAGTGTTCATCACAAAGTCGGTGAGTAGTGTTCATCACAAAGTCGGTGAGCATTACTCATCACAAAGTCGGTGAGTAGTGTTCATCACAAAGTCGGTGAGCAGTGTTCATCACAAAGTCGGTGAGTAGCGTTCATCACAAAGTCGGTGAGTAGTGTTCATCACAAAGTCGGTGAGCAGTGTTCATCACAAAGTTGGTGAGTAGTGTTCATCACAAAGTCGGTGAGTAGTGTTCATCACAAAGTCGGTGAGTAGTGTTCATCACAAAGTCGGTGAGTAGTGTTCATCACAAAGTCGGTGAGCAGTGTTCATCACAAAGTCGGTGAGTAGTGTTCATCACAAAGTCGGTGAGTAGTGTTCATCACAAAGTCAGTGAGTAGTGTTCATCACAAAGTCGGTGAGTAGTGTTCATCACAAAGTCGGTGAGTAGTGTTCATCACAAAGTCGGTGAGCATTACTCATCACAAAGTCGGTGAGTAGTGTTCATCACAAAGTCGGTGAGTAGTGTTCATCACAAAGTCGGTGAGTAGTGTTCATCACAAAGTCGGTGAGCAGTGTTCATCACAAAGTCGGTGAGTAGTGTTCATCACAAAGTTGGTGAGTAGTGTTCATCACAAAGTCGGTGAGTAGTGTTCATCACAAAGTCAGTGAGCATTACTCATCACAAAGTCGGTGAGTATTACTCATCACAAAGTCAGTGAGCAGTGTTCATCACAAAGTCGGTGAGTAGTGTTCATCACAAAGTCGGTGAGCAGTGCTCATCACAAAGTCAGTGAGTAGTGTTCATCACAAAGTCGGTGAGCATTACTCATCACAAAGTCGGTGAGTATTGTTCATCACAAAGTCGGTGAGTAGTGTTCATCACAAAGTCGGTGAGTAGTGTTCATCACAAAGTCGGTGAGCAGTGTTCATCACAAAGTCGGTGAGTAGTGTTCATCACAAAGTCGGTGAGTAGTGTTCATCACAAAGTCGGTGAGTAGTGTTCATCACAAAGTCGGTGAGTAGTGTTCATCACAAAGTTGGTGAGCATTACTCATCACAAAGTCAGTGAGTAGTGTTCATCACAAAGTCGGTGAGTAGTGTTCATCACAAAGTCAGTGAGTATTACTCATCACAAAGTCGGTGAGTAGTGTTCATCACAAAGTCGGTGAGCAGTGTTCATCACAAAGTCGGTGAGTAGTGTTCATCACAAAGTCGGTGAGCAGTGTTCATCACAAAGTCGGTGAGTAGTGCTCATCACAAAGTCGGTGAGTAGTGTTCATCACAAAGTCGGTGAGTAGTGTTCATCACAAAGTCGGTGAGCAGTGTTCATCACAAAGTCAGTGTTCATCACAAAGTCGGTGAGCAGTGTTCATCACAAAGTAAGTGAGTAGTGTTCATCACAAAGTCGGTGAGTAGTGTTCATCACAAAGTTGGTGAGCATTACTCATCACAAAGTCGGTGAGCATTACTCATCACAAAGTCGGTGAGTAGTGTTCATCACAAAGTTGGTGAGCAGTGTTCATCACAAAGTCAGTGAGTAGTGTTCATCACAAAGTCGGTGAGTAGTGTTCATCACAAAGTCAGTGAGTAGTGTTCATCACAAAGTCGGTGAGTAGTGTTCATCACAAAGTCGGTGAGCAGTGTTCATCACAAAGTCGGTGAGCAGTGTTCATCACAAAGTCGGTGAGTAGTGCTCATCACAAAATCGGTGAGCATTACTAATCACAAAGTCGGTGAGTAGTGTTCATCACAAAGTCGGTGAGTAGTGTTCATCACAAAGTTAGTGAGTAGTGTTCATCACAAAGTCGGTGAGTAGTGTTCATCACAAAGTCGGTGAACATTACTCATCACAAAGTCGGTGAGTTGTGTTCATCACAAAGTCGGTGAGTAGTGTTCATCACAAAGTCGGTGAGCATTACTCATCACAAAGTCGATGAGCAGTGTTCATCACAAAGTCGGTGAGCAGTGTTCATCACAAAGTCGGTGAGTAGTGTTCATCACAAAGTCGGTGAGCAGTGTTCATCACAAAGTCGGTGGGTAGTGTTCATCACAAAGTCGGTGAGTAGTGCTCATCACAAAGTCGGTGAGTAGTGTTCATCACAAAGTCGGTGAGTAGTGTTCATCACAAAGTCGGTGAGTAGTGTTCATCACAAAGTCGGTGAGTAGTGTTCATCACAAAGTCGGTGAGCAGTGCTCATCACAAAGTCGGTGAGTAGTGTTCATCACAAAGTCGGTGAGTAGTGTTCATCACAAAGTCGGTGAGTAGTGTTCATCACAAAGTCGGTGAGTAGTGTTCATCACAAAGTCGGTGAGTAGTGTTCATCACAAAGTCGGTGAGTAGTGTTCATCACAAAGTCGGTGAGTAGTGTTCATCACAAAGTCGGTGAGTAGTGTTCATCACAAAGTCGGTGAGCAGTGCTCATCACAAAGTCGGTGAGTATTACTCATCACAAAGTCAGTAAGCAGTGCTCATCACAAAGTCGGTGAGTAGTGTTCATCACAAAGTCGGTGAGTAGTGCTCATCACAAAGTCGGTGAGTAGTGTTCATCACAAAGTCGGTGAGTAGTGTTCATCACAAAGTCGGTGAGTAGTGTTCATCACAAAGTCGGTGAGTAGTGTTCATCACAAAGTCGGTGAGCAGTGCTCATCACAAAGTCGGTGAGCAGTGTTCATCACAAAGTCGGTGAGCAGTGTTCATCACAAAGTCGGTGAGTAGTGTTCATCACAAAGTCGGTGAGCAGTGCTCATCACAGTCGGTGAGCAGTGTTCATCACAAAGTCGGTGAACATTACTCATCACAAAGTCGGTGAGTAGTGTTCATCACAAAGTAAGTGAGTAGTGTTCATCACAAAGTCGGTGAGCATTACTCATCACAAAGTCGATGAGCAGTGTTCATCACAAAGTCAGTGAGCAGTGTTCATCACAAAGTGGGTGAGCAGTGTTCATCACAAAGTCGGTGAGTAGTGTTCATCACAAAGTTGGTGAGTAGTGTTCATCACAAAGTCGGTGAGTAGTGTTCATCACAAAGTCAGTGAGCATTACTCATCACAAAGTCGGTGAGCATTACTCATCACAAAGTCGGTGAGCAGTGTTCATCACAAAGTCGGTGAGTAGTGTTCATCACAAAGTCGGTGAGTAGTGTTCATCACAAAGTCGGTGAGTAGTGTTCATCACAAAGTGGGTAAGTAGTGTTCATCACAAAGTCGGTGAGTAGTGTTCATCACAAAGTCAGTGAGTAGTGTTCATCACAAAGTCGGTGGTCAGTGAGCAGTGTTCATCACAAAGTCGGTGAGCAGTGTTCATCACAAAGTCGGTGAGTAGTGTTCATCACAAAGTCAGTGAGTAGTGTTCATCACAAAGTCGGTGAGTAGTGTTCATCACAAAGTCGGTGAGTAGTGTTCATCACAAAGTCGGTGAGTAGTGTTCATCACAAAGTCGGTGGTCAGTGAGCAGTGTTCATCACAAAGTCGGTGAGTAGTGTTCATCACAAAGTCGGTGAGTAGTGTTCATCACAAAGTCGGTGAGTAGTGTTCATCACAAAGTTGGTGAGTAGTGTTCATCACAAAGTCGGTGAGTAGTGTTCATCACAAAGTCACTGAGTAGTGTTCATCACAAAGTCAGTGAGTAGTGTTCATCACAAAGTCAGTGAGCATTACTCATCACAAAGTCGGTGAGCATTACTCATCACAAAGTCGGTGAGTTGTGTTCATCACAAAAGTTGGTGAGTAGTGTTCATCACTAAGTCTGTGAGTAGTGTTCATCACAAAGTCGGTGAGCAGTGCTCATCACAAAGTCAGTGAGCATTACTCATCACAAAGTCGGTGAGCATTACTCATCACAAAGTCGGTGAGTAGTGTTCATCACAAAGTTGGTGAGTAGTGTTCATCACAAAGTCGGTGAGTAGTGTTCATCACAAAGTCGGTGAGTAGTGTTCATCACAAAGTCGGTGAGCAGTGTTCATCACAAAGTGGGTGAGTAGTGTTCATCACAAAGTCGGTGAGTAGTGTTCATCACAAAGTCGGTGAGCAGTGCTCATCACAAAGTCAGTGAGCAGTGTTCATCACAAAGTCAGTGAGCATTACTCATCACAAAGTCGGTGAGCATTACTCATCACAAAGTCGGTGAGTAGTGTTCATCACAAAGTCAGTGAGTAGTGTTCATCACAAAGTCGGTGAGTAGTGTTCATCACAAAGTCAGTGAGCATTACTCATCACAAAGTCGGTGAGTAGTGTTCATCACAAAGTCGGTGAGTAGTGTTCATCACAAAGTCGGTGAGTAGTGTTCATCACAAAGTCGGTGAGTAGTGTTCATCACAAAGTCGGTGAGCAGTGTTCATCACAAAGTCAGTGAGCATTACTCATCACAAAGTCGGTGAGTAGTGTTCATCACAAAGTCGGTGAGTAGTGTTCATCACAAAGTCGGTGAGTAGTGTTCATCACAAAGTCGGTGAGTAGTGTTCATCACAAAGTCGGTGAGTAGTGTTCATCACAAAGTCGGTGAGTAGTGTTCATCACAAAGTCGGTGAGTAGTGTTCATCACAAAGTCGGTGAGCAGTGCTCATCACAAAGTCAGTGAGCAGTGTTCATCACAAAGTCAGTGAGCATTACTCATCACAAAGTCGGTGAGCATTACTCATCACAAAGTCGGTGAGTAGTGTTCATCACAAAGTCAGTGAGTAGTGTTCATCACAAAGTCGGTGAGTAGTGTTCATCACAAAGTCAGTGAGTAGTGTTCATCACAAAGTCAGTGAGTAGTGTTCATCACAAAGTCAGTGAGTAGTGTTCATCACAAAGTCAGTGAGCAGTGTTCATCACAAAGTCGGTGAGCAGTGTTCATCACAAAGTCGGTGAGTAGTGTTCATCACAAAGTCGGTGAGTAGTGTTCATCACAAAGTCAGTGAGCATTACTCATCACAAAGTCGGTGAGCATTACTCATCACAAAGTCGGTGAGTAGTGTTCATCACAAAGTTGGTGAGTAGTGTTCATCACAAAGTCGGTGAGCAGTGCTCATCACAAAGTCAGTGAGCATTACTCATCACAAAGTTGGTGAGTAGTGTTCATCACAAAGTCGGTGAGTAGTGTTCATCACAAAGTCGGTGAGTATTACTCATCACAAAGTCGGTGAGCAGTGTTCATCACAAAGTGGGTGAGCAGTGTTCATCACAAAGTCGGTGAGTAGTGTTAATCACAAAGTCGGTGAGTAGTGTTCATCACAAAGTCGGTGAGTATTACTCATCACAAAGTCAGTGAGTAGTGTTCATCACAAAGTCGGTGAGTACTGTTCATCACAAAGTCGGTGAGTAGTGTTCATCACAAAGTCGGTGAGCATTACTCATCACAAAGTCGGTGAGCAGTGTTCATCACAAAGTCGGTGAGCAGTGTTCATCACAAAGTCGGTGAGCAGTGTTCATCACAAAGTCGGTGAGTAGTGTTCATCACAAAGTCGGTGAGCATTACTCATCACAAAGTCGGTGAGTAGTGTTCATCACAAAGTCGGTGAGCAGTGTTCATCACAAAGTCGGTGAGTAGCGTTCATCACAAAGTCGGTGAGTAGTGTTCATCACAAAGTCGGTGAGCAGTGTTCATCACAAAGTTGGTGAGTAGTGTTCATCACAAAGTCGGTGAGTAGTGTTCATCACAAAGTCGGTGAGTAGTGTTCATCACAAAGTCGGTGAGTAGTGTTCATCACAAAGTCGGTGAGCAGTGTTCATCACAAAGTCGGTGAGTAGTGTTCATCACAAAGTCGGTGAGTAGTGTTCATCACAAAGTCAGTGAGTAGTGTTCATCACAAAGTCGGTGAGTAGTGTTCATCACAAAGTCGGTGAGTAGTGTTCATCACAAAGTCGGTGAGCATTACTCATCACAAAGTCGGTGAGTAGTGTTCATCACAAAGTCGGTGAGTAGTGTTCATCACAAAGTCGGTGAGTAGTGTTCATCACAAAGTCGGTGAGCAGTGTTCATCACAAAGTCGGTGAGTAGTGTTCATCACAAAGTTGGTGAGTAGTGTTCATCACAAAGTCGGTGAGTAGTGTTCATCACAAAGTCAGTGAGCATTACTCATCACAAAGTCGGTGAGTATTACTCATCACAAAGTCAGTGAGCAGTGTTCATCACAAAGTCGGTGAGTAGTGTTCATCACAAAGTCGGTGAGTAGTGTTCATCACAAAGTCGGTGAGCAGTGCTCATCACAAAGTCAGTGAGTAGTGTTCATCACAAAGTCGGTGAGCATTACTCATCACAAAGTCGGTGAGTAGTGTTCATCACAAAGTCAGTGAGTAGTGTTCATCACAAAGTCGGTGAGCATTACTCATCACAAAGTCGGTGATGAGTGTTCATCACAAAGTCGGTGAGTAGTGTTCATCACAAAGTTGGTGAGCAGTGTTCATCACAAAGTCGGTGAGTAGTGTTCATCACAAAGTGGGTGAGCAGTGTTCATCACAAAGTCGGTGAGTAGTGTTCATCACAAAGTCAGTGAGTATTACTCATCACAAAGTCGGTGAGTAGTGTTCATCACAAAGTCAGTGAGCAGTGTTCATCACAAAGTCGGTGAGTAGTGTTCATCACAAAGTCGGTGATTAGTGTTCATCACAAAGTCGGTGAGTAGTGTTCATCACAAAGTTGGTGAGCATTACTCATCACAAAGTCAGTGAGTAGTGTTCATCACAAAGTCGGTGAGTAGTGTTCATCACAAAGTCAGTGAGTATTACTCATCACAAAGTCGGTGAGTAGTGTTCATCACAAAGTCGGTGAGCAGTGTTCATCACAAAGTCGGTGAGTAGTGTTCATCACAAAGTCGGTGAGCAGTGTTCATCACAAAGTCGGTGAGTAGTGCTCATCACAAAGTCGGTGAGTAGTGTTCATCACAAAGTCGGTGAGTAGTGTTCATCACAAAGTCGGTGAGCAGTGTTCATCACAAAGTCAGTGTTCATCACAAAGTCGGTGAGCAGTGTTCATCACAAAGTAAGTGAGTAGTGTTCATCACAAAGTCGGTGAGTAGTGTTCATCACAAAGTTGGTGAGCATTACTCATCACAAAGTCGGTGAGCATTACTCATCACAAAGTCGGTGAGTAGTGTTCATCACAAAGTTGGTGAGCAGTGTTCATCACAAAGTCAGTGAGTAGTGTTCATCACAAAGTCGGTGAGTAGTGTTCATCACAAAGTCAGTGAGTAGTGTTCATCACAAAGTCGGTGAGCAGTGTTCATCACAAAGTCGGTGAGCAGTGTTCATCACAAAGTCGGTGAGTAGTGCTCATCACAAAATCGGTGAGCATTACTAATCACAAAGTCGGTGAGTAGTGTTCATCACAAAGTCGGTGAGTAGTGTTCATCACAAAGTTAGTGAGTAGTGTTCATCACAAAGTCGGTGAGTAGTGTTCATCACAAAGTCGGTGAACATTACTCATCACAAAGTCGGTGAGTTGTGTTCATCACAAAGTCGGTGAGTAGTGTTCATCACAAAGTCGGTGAGCATTACTCATCACAAAGTCGATGAGCAGTGTTCATCACAAAGTCGGTGAGCAGTGTTCATCACAAAGTCGGTGAGTAGTGTTCATCACAAAGTCGGTGAGCAGTGTTCATCACAAAGTCGGTGGGTAGTGTTCATCACAAAGTCGGTGAGTAGTGCTCATCACAAAGTCGGTGAGTAGTGTTCATCACAAAGTCGGTGAGTAGTGTTCATCACAAAGTCGGTGAGCAGTGTTCATCACAAAGTCGGTGAGTAGTGTTCATCACAAAGTCGGTGAGTAGTGTTCATCACAAAGTCGGTGAGTAGTGTTCATCACAAAGTCGGTGAGTAGTGTTCATCACAAAGTCGGTGAGCAGTGCTCATCACAAAGTCGGTGAGTAGTGTTCATCACAAAGTCGGTGAGTAGTGTTCATCACAAAGTCGGTGAGTAGTGTTCATCACAAAGTCGGTGAGTAGTGTTCATCACAAAGTCGGTGAGTAGTGTTCATCACAAAGTCGGTGAGTAGTGTTCATCACAAAGTCGGTGAGTAGTGTTCATCACAAAGTCGGTGAGTAGTGTTCATCACAAAGTCGGTGAGCAGTGCTCATCACGAAGTCGGTGAGTATTACTCATCACAAAGTCAGTGAGCAGTGCTCATCACAAAGTCGGTGAGTAGTGTTCATCACAAAGTCAGTGAGCAGTGTTCATCACAAAGTCGGTGAGTAGTGTTCATCACAAAGTCGGTGAGTAGTGTTCATCACAAAGTCGGTGAGTAGTGTTCATCACAAAGTCGGTGAGCAGTGTTCATCACAAAGTCGGTGAGCAGTGCTCATCACAAAGTCGGTGAGCAGTGTTCATCACAAAGTCGGTGAGCAGTGTTCATCACAAAGTCGGTGAGTAGTGTTCATCACAAAGTCGGTGAGCAGTGCTCATCACAGTCGGTGAGCAGTGTTCATCACAAAGTCGGTGAACATTACTCATCACAAAGTCGGTGAGTAGTGTTCATCACAAAGTAAGTGAGTAGTGTTCATCACAAAGTCGGTGAGCATTACTCATCACAAAGTCGATGAGCAGTGTTCATCACAAAGTCAGTGAGCAGTGTTCATCACAAAGTGGGTGAGTAGTGTTCATCACAAAGTCGGTGAGTAGTGTTCATCACAAAGTTGGTGAGTAGTGTTCATCACAAAGTCGGTGAGTAGTGTTCATCACAAAGTCAGTGAGCATTACTCATCACAAAGTCGGTGAGCATTACTCATCACAAAGTCGGTGAGCAGTGTTCATCACAAAGTCGGTGAGTAGTGTTCATCACAAAGTCGGTGAGTAGTGTTCATCACAAAGTCGGTGAGTAGTGTTCATCACAAAGTGGGTAAGTAGTGTTCATCACAAAGTCGGTGAGTAGTGTTCATCACAAAGTCAGTGAGTAGTGTTCATCACAAAGTCGGTGGTCAGTGAGCAGTGTTCATCACAAAGTCGGTGAGCAGTGTTCATCACAAAGTCGGTGAGTAGTGTTCATCACAAAGTCGGTGAGTAGTGTTCATCACAAAGTCGGTGAGTAGTGTTCATCACAAAGTCGGTGAGCAGTGTTCATCACAAAGTCGGTGAGCAGTGTTCATCACAAAGTCAGTGAGTAATGTTCATCACAAAGTCGGTGAGTAGTGTTCATCACAAAGTCGGTGAGTATTACTCATCACAAAGTCGGTGAGCAGTGTTCATCACAAAGTGGGTGAGCAGTGTTCATCACAAAGTCGGTGAGTAGTGTTAATCACAAAGTCGGTGAGTAGTGTTCATCACAAAGTCGGTGAGTATTACTCATCACAAAGTCAGTGAGTAGTGTTCATCACAAAGTCGGTGAGTACTGTTCATCACAAAGTCGGTGAGTAGTGTTCATCACAAAGTCGGTGAGCATTACTCATCACAAAGTCGGTGAGCAGTGTTCATCACAAAGTCGGTGAGCAGTGTTCATCACAAAGTCGGTGAGCAGTGTTCATCACAAAGTCGGTGAGTAGTGTTCATCACAAAGTCGGTGAGCATTACTCATCACAAAGTCGGTGAGTAGTGTTCATCACAAAGTCGGTGAGCAGTGTTCATCACAAAGTCGGTGAGTAGCGTTCATCACAAAGTCGGTGAGTAGTGTTCATCACAAAGTCGGTGAGCAGTGTTCATCACAAAGTTGGTGAGTAGTGTTCATCACAAAGTCGGTGAGTAGTGTTCATCACAAAGTCGGTGAGTAGTGTTCATCACAAAGTCGGTGAGTAGTGTTCATCACAAAGTCGGTGAGCAGTGTTCATCACAAAGTCGGTGAGTAGTGTTCATCACAAAGTCGGTGAGTAGTGTTCATCACAAAGTCAGTGAGTAGTGTTCATCACAAAGTCGGTGAGTAGTGTTCATCACAAAGTCGGTGAGTAGTGTTCATCACAAAGTCGGTGAGCATTACTCATCACAAAGTCGGTGAGTAGTGTTCATCACAAAGTCGGTGAGTAGTGTTCATCACAAAGTCGGTGAGTAGTGTTCATCACAAAGTCAGTGAGTAGTGTTCATCACAAAGTCGGTGAGCATTACTCATCACAAAGTCGGTGATGAGTGTTCATCACAAAGTCGGTGAGTAGTGTTCATCACAAAGTTGGTGAGCAGTGTTCATCACAAAGTCGGTGAGTAGTGTTCATCACAAAGTGGGTGAGCAGTGTTCATCACAAAGTCGGTGAGTAGTGTTCATCACAAAGTCAGTGAGTATTACTCATCACAAAGTCGGTGAGTAGTGTTCATCACAAAGTCAGTGAGCAGTGTTCATCACAAAGTCGGTGAGTAGTGTTCATCACAAAGTCGGTGATTAGTGTTCATCACAAAGTCGGTGAGTAGTGTTCATCACAAAGTTGGTGAGCATTACTCATCACAAAGTCAGTGAGTAGTGTTCATCACAAAGTCGGTGAGTAGTGTTCATCACAAAGTCAGTGAGTATTACTCATCACAAAGTCGGTGAGTAGTGTTCATCACAAAGTCGGTGAGCAGTGTTCATCACAAAGTCGGTGAGTAGTGTTCATCACAAAGTCGGTGAGTAGTGTTCATCACAAAGTCGGTGAGCAGTGTTCATCACAAAGTCAGTGTTCATCACAAAGTCGGTGAGCAGTGTTCATCACAAAGTCAGTGTTCATCACAAAGTCGGTGAGCAGTGTTCATCACAAAGTTGGTGAGTAGTGTTCATCACAAAGTCGGTGAGTAGTGTTCATCACAAAGTTGGTGAGCATTACTCATCACAAAGTCGGTGAGCATTACTCATCACAAAGTCGGTGAGTAGTGTTCATCACAAAGTTGGTGAGCAGTGTTCATCACAAAGTCAGTGAGTAGTGTTCATCACAAAGTCGGTGAGTAGTGTTCATCACAAAGTCAGTGAGTAGTGTTCATCACAAAGTCGGTGAGTAGTGTTCATCACAAAGTCGGTGAGCAGTGTTCATCACAAAGTCGGTGAGCAGTGTTCATCACAAAGTCGGTGAGTAGTGCTCATCACAAAATCGGTGAGCATTACTAATCACAAAGTCGGTGAGTAGTGTTCATCACAAAGTCGGTGAGTAGTGTTCATCACAAAGTTAGTGAGTAGTGTTCATCACAAAGTCGGTGAGTAGTGTTCATCACAAAGTCGGTGAACATTACTCATCACAAAGTCGGTGAGTTGTGTTCATCACAAAGTCGGTGAGTAGTGTTCATCACAAAGTCGGTGAGCATTACTCATCACAAAGTCGATGAGCAGTGTTCATCACAAAGTCGGTGAGCAGTGTTCATCACAAAGTCGGTGAGTAGTGTTCATCACAAAGTCGGTGAGCAGTGTTCATCACAAAGTCGGTGGGTAGTGTTCATCACAAAGTCGGTGAGTAGTGCTCATCACAAAGTCGGTGAGTAGTGTTCATCACAAAGTCGGTGAGTAGTGTTCATCACAAAGTCGGTGAGTAGTGTTCATCACAAAGTCGGTGAGTAGTGTTCATCACAAAGTCGGTGAGCAGTGCTCATCACAAAGTCAGTGAGTAGTGTTCATCACAAAGTCGGTGAGCATTACTCATCACAAAGTCGGTGAGTAGTGTTCATCACAAAGTCAGTGAGTAGTGTTCATCACAAAGTCGGTGAGCATTACTCATCACAAAGTCGGTGATGAGTGTTCATCACAAAGTCGGTGAGTAGTGTTCATCACAAAGTTGGTGAGCAGTGTTCATCACAAAGTCGGTGAGTAGTGTTCATCACAAAGTGGGTGAGCAGTGTTCATCACAAAGTCGGTGAGTAGTGTTCATCACAAAGTCAGTGAGTATTACTCATCACAAAGTCGGTGAGTAGTGTTCATCACAAAGTCAGTGAGCAGTGTTCATCACAAAGTCGGTGAGTAGTGTTCATCACAAAGTCGGTGATTAGTGTTCATCACAAAGTCGGTGAGTAGTGTTCATCACAAAGTTGGTGAGCATTACTCATCACAAAGTCAGTGAGTAGTGTTCATCACAAAGTCGGTGAGTAGTGTTCATCACAAAGTCAGTGAGTATTACTCATCACAAAGTCGGTGAGTAGTGTTCATCACAAAGTCGGTGAGCAGTGTTCATCACAAAGTCGGTGAGTAGTGTTCATCACAAAGTCGGTGAGCAGTGTTCATCACAAAGTCGGTGAGTAGTGTTCATCACAAAGTCGGTGAGCAGTGTTCATCACAAAGTCGGTGATCATTACTCATCACAAAGTCGGTGAGCAGTGTTCATCACAAAGTCGGTGAGTAGTGTTCATCACAAAGTTGGTGAGCAGTGTTCATCACAAAGTCGGTGAGTAGTGTTCATCACAAAGTCGGTGAGTAGTGCTCATCACAAAGTCGGTGAGTAGTGTTCATCACAAAGTCGGTGAGTAGTGTTCATCACAAAGTCGGTGAGCAGTGTTCATCACAAAGTCAGTGTTCATCACAAAGTCGGTGAGCAGTGTTCATCACAAAGTAAGTGAGTAGTGTTCATCACAAAGTCGGTGAGTAGTGTTCATCACAAAGTTGGTGAGCATTACTCATCACAAAGTCGGTGAGTAGTGTTCATCACAAAGTTGGTGAGCAGTGTTCATCACAAAGTCAGTGAGTAGTGTTCATCACAAAGTCGGTGAGTAGTGTTCATCACAAAGTCAGTGAGTAGTGTTCATCACAAAGTCGGTGAGTAGTGTTCATCACAAAGTCGGTGAGCAGTGTTCATCACAAAGTCGGTGAGCAGTGTTCATCACAAAGTCGGTGAGTAGTGCTCATCACAAAATCGGTGAGCATTACTAATCACAAAGTCGGTGAGTAGTGTTCATCACAAAGTCGGTGAGTAGTGTTCATCACAAAGTTAGTGAGTAGTGTTCATCACAAAGTCGGTGAGTAGTGTTCATCACAAAGTCGGTGAACATTACTCATCACAAAGTCGGTGAGTTGTGTTCATCACAAAGTCGGTGAGTAGTGTTCATCACAAAGTCGGTGAGCATTACTCATCACAAAGTCGATGAGCAGTGTTCATCACAAAGTCGGTGAGCAGTGTTCATCACAAAGTCGGTGAGTAGTGTTCATCACAAAGTCGGTGAGCAGTGTTCATCACAAAGTCGGTGGGTAGTGTTCATCACAAAGTCGGTGAGTAGTGCTCATCACAAAGTCGGTGAGTAGTGTTCATCACAAAGTCGGTGAGTAGTGTTCATCACAAAGTCGGTGAGTAGTGTTCATCACAAAGTCGGTGAGTAGTGTTCATCACAAAGTCGGTGAGCAGTGCTCATCACAAAGTCGGTGAGTAGTGTTCATCACAAAGTCGGTGAGTAGTGTTCATCACAAAGTCGGTGAGTAGTGTTCATCACAAAGTCGGTGAGTAGTGTTCATCACAAAGTCGGTGAGTAGTGTTCATCACAAAGTCGGTGAGTAGTGTTCATCACAAAGTCGGTGAGTAGTGTTCATCACAAAGTCGGTGAGTAGTGTTCATCACAAAGTCGGTGAGCAGTGCTCATCACAAAGTCGGTGAGTATTACTCATCACAAAGTCAGTGAGCAGTGCTCATCACAAAGTCGGTGAGTAGTGTTCATCACAAAGTCGGTGAGTAGTGCTCATCACAAAGTCGGTGAGTAGTGTTCATCACAAAGTCGGTGAGTAGTGTTCATCACAAAGTCGGTGAGTAGTGTTCATCACAAAGTCGGTGAGTAGTGTTCATCACAAAGTCGGTGAGCAGTGCTCATCACAAAGTCGGTGAGCAGTGTTCATCACAAAGTCGGTGAGCATTGTTCATCACAAAGTGGGTGAGTAGTGTTCATCACAAAGTCGGTGAGTAGTGTTCATCACAAAGTCAGTGAGCAGTGTTCATCACAAAGTCAGTGAGCAGTGTTCATCACAAAGTCGGTGAGTAGTGTTCATCACAAAGTCGGTGAGTAGTGTTCATCACAAAGTCGGTGAGCAGTGCTCATCACAGTCGGTGAGCAGTGTTCATCACAAAGTCGGTGAACATTACTCATCACAAAGTCGGTGAGTAGTGTTCATCACAAAGTAAGTGAGTAGTGTTCATCACAAAGTCGGTGAGCATTACTCATCACAAAGTCGATGAGCAGTGTTCATCACAAAGTCAGTGAGCAGTGTTCATCACAAAGTGGGTGAGTAGTGTTCATCACAAAGTCGGTGAGTAGTGTTCATCACAAAGTTGGTGAGTAGTGTTCATCACAAAGTCGGTGAGTAGTGTTCATCACAAAGTCAGTGAGCATTACTCATCACAAAGTCGGTGAGCATTACTCATCACAAAGTCGGTGAGCAGTGTTCATCACAAAGTCGGTGAGTAGTGTTCATCACAAAGTCGGTGAGTAGTGTTCATCACAAAGTCGGTGAGTAGTGTTCATCACAAAGTGGGTAAGTAGTGTTCATCACAAAGTCGGTGAGTAGTGTTCATCACAAAGTCAGTGAGTAGTGTTCATCACAAAGTCGGTGGTCAGTGAGCAGTGTTCATCACAAAGTCGGTGAGCAGTGTTCATCACAAAGTCGGTGAGTAGTGTTCATCACAAAGTCGGTGAGTAGTGTTCATCACAAAGTCGGTGAGTAGTGTTCATCACAAAGTCGGTGAGTAGTGTTCATCACAAAGTCGGTGAGTAGTGTTCATCACAAAGTCGGTGGTCAGTGAGCAGTGTTCATCACAAAGTCGGTGAGTAGTGTTCATCACAAAGTCGGTGAGTAGTGTTCATCACAAAGTCGGTGAGTAGTGTTCATCACAAAGTTGGTGAGTAGTGTTCATCACAAAGTCGGTGAGTAGTGTTCATCACAAAGTCAGTGAGTAGTGTTCATCACAAAGTCAGTGAGTAGTGTTCATCACAAAGTCAGTGAGCATTACTCATCACAAAGTCGGTGAGCATTACTCATCACAAAGTCGGTGAGTTGTGTTCATCACAAAAGTTGGTGAGTAGTGTTCATCACTAAGTCTGTGAGTAGTGTTCATCACAAAGTCGGTGAGCAGTGCTCATCACAAAGTCAGTGAGCATTACTCATCACAAAGTCGGTGAGCATTACTCATCACAAAGTCGGTGAGTAGTGTTCATCACAAAGTTGGTGAGTAGTGTTCATCACAAAGTCGGTGAGTAGTGTTCATCACAAAGTCGGTGAGTAGTGTTCATCACAAAGTCGGTGAGCAGTGTTCATCACAAAGTGGGTGAGTAGTGTTCATCACAAAGTCGGTGAGTAGTGTTCATCACAAAGTCGGTGAGCAGTGCTCATCACAAAGTCAGTGAGCAGTGTTCATCACAAAGTCAGTGAGCATTACTCATCACAAAGTCGGTGAGCATTACTCATCACAAAGTCGGTGAGTAGTGTTCATCACAAAGTCAGTGAGTAGTGTTCATCACAAAGTCGGTGAGTAGTGTTCATCACAAAGTCAGTGAGCATTACTCATCACAAAGTCGGTGAGTAGTGTTCATCACAAAGTCGGTGAGTAGTGTTCATCACAAAGTCGGTGAGTAGTGTTCATCACAAAGTCGGTGAGTAGTGTTCATCACAAAGTCAGTGAGCATTACTCATCACAAAGTCGGTGAGCATTACTCATCACAAAGTCGGTGAGTAGTGTTCATCACAAAGTTGGTGAGTAGTGTTCATCACAAAGTCAGTGAGTACTGTTCATCACAAAGTCAGTGAGTAGTGTTCATCACAAAGTCAGTGAGTAGTGTTCATCACAAAGTCAGTGAGTAGTGTTCATCACAAAGTCAGTGAGCAGTGTTCATCACAAAGTCGGTGAGCAGTGTTCATCACAAAGTCGGTGAGTAGTGTTCATCACAAAGTCGGTGAGTAGTGTTCATCACAAAGTCAGTGAGCATTACTCATCACAAAGTCGGTGAGCATTACTCATCACAAAGTCGGTGAGTAGTGTTCATCACAAAGTTGGTGAGTAGTGTTCATCACAAAGTCGGTGAGCAGTGCTCATCACAAAGTCAGTGAGCATTACTCATCACAAAGTTGGTGAGTAGTGTTCATCACAAAGTCGGTGAGTAGTGTTCATCACAAAGTCAGTGAGCATTACTCATCACAAAGTCAGTGAGCATTACTCATCACAAAGTCGGTGAGTAGTGTTCATCACAAAGTCGGTGAGCAGTGCTCATCACAAAGTCAGTGAGCATTACTCATCACAAAGTCGGTGAGCATTACTCATCACAAAGTCGGTGAGTAGTGTTCATCACAAAGTTGGTGAGCAGTGTTCATCACAAAGTCGGTGAGCATTACTCATCACAAAGTCGGTGAGTAGTGTTCATCACAAAGTCAGTGAGTAGTGTTCATCACAAAGTCGGTGAGTAATGTTCATCACAAAGTCGATGAGTAATGTTCATCACAAAGTCGGTGAGTAGTGTTCATCACAAAGTCGGTGAGCAGTGTTCATCACAAAGTCGGTGAGTAGTGTTCATCACAAAGTCAGTGAGTAGTGTTCATCACAAAGTCGGTGAGCAGTGTTCATCACAAAGTCGGTGAGTAGTGTTCATCACAAAGTCGGTGAGTAGTGTTCATCACAAAGTCGGTGAGTAGTGTTCATCACAAAGTCGGTGAGCATTACTCATCACAAAGTCGGTGAGTAGTGTTCATCACAAAGTCAGTGAGTAGTGTTCATCACAAAGTCAGTGAGTAGTGTTCATCACAAAGTCGGTGAGTAATGTTCATCACAAAGTCGATGAGTAATGTTCATCACAAAGTCGGTGAGTAGTGTTCATCACAAAGTCGGTGAGCAGTGTTCATCACAAAGTCGGTGAGTAGTGTTCATCACAAAGTCGGTGAGTAGTGTTCATCACAAAGTCGGTGAGCAGTGTTCATCACAAAGTCGGTGAGTAGTGTTCATCACAAAGTCGGTGAGTAGTGTTCATCACAAAGTCGGTGAGTAGTGTTCATCACAAAGTCGGTGAGTAGTGTTCATCACAAAGTTGGTGAGCATTACTCATCACAAAGTCAGTGAGTATTACTCATCACAAAGTCGGTGAGTAGTGTTCATCACAAAGTCAGTGAGTATTACTCATCACAAAGTCGGTGAGTAGTGTTCATCACAAAGTCGGTGAGCAGTGTTCATCACAAAGTCGGTGAGTAGTGTTCATCACAAAGTCGGTGAGCAGTGTTCATCACAAAGTCGGTGAGTAGTGTTCATCACAAAGTCGGTGAGTAGTGTTCATCACAAAGTCGGTGAGCAGTGTTCATCACAAAGTCGGTGGGTAGTGTTCATCACAAAGTCGGTGAGTAGTGCTCATCACAAAGTCGGTGAGTAGTGTTCATCACAAAGTCGGTGAGTAGTGTTCATCACAAAGTCGGTGAGTAGTGTTCATCACAAAGTCGGTGAGTAGTGTTCATCACAAAGTCGGTGAGCAGTGCTCATCACAAAGTCGGTGAGTAGTGTTCATCACAAAGTCGGTGAGTAGTGTTCATCACAAAGTCGGTGAGTAGTGTTCATCACAAAGTCGGTGAGTAGTGTTCATCACAAAGTCGGTGAGTAGTGTTCATCACAAAGTCGGTGAGTAGTGTTCATCACAAAGTCGGTGAGTAGTGTTCATCACAAAGTCGGTGAGTAGTGTTCATCACAAAGTCGGTGAGCAGTGCTCATCACAAAGTCGGTGAGTATTACTCATCACAAAGTCAGTGAGCAGTGCTCATCACAAAGTCGGTGAGTAGTGTTCATCACAAAGTCGGTGAGTAGTGCTCATCACAAAGTCGGTGAGTAGTGTTCATCACAAAGTCGGTGAGTAGTGTTCATCACAAAGTCGGTGAGTAGTGTTCATCACAAAGTCGGTGAGTAGTGTTCATCACAAAGTCGGTGAGCAGTGCTCATCACAAAGTCGGTGAGCAGTGTTCATCACAAAGTCGGTGAGCAGTGTTCATCACAAAGTCGGTGAGTAGTGTTCATCACAAAGTCGGTGAGCAGTGCTCATCACAGTCGGTGAGCAGTGTTCATCACAAAGTCGGTGAACATTACTCATCACAAAGTCGGTGAGTAGTGTTCATCACAAAGTAAGTGAGTAGTGTTCATCACAAAGTCGGTGAGCATTACTCATCACAAAGTCGATGAGCAGTGTTCATCACAAAGTCAGTGAGCAGTGTTCATCACAAAGTGGGTGAGTAGTGTTCATCACAAAGTCGGTGAGTAGTGTTCATCACAAAGTTGGTGAGTAGTGTTCATCACAAAGTCGGTGAGTAGTGTTCATCACAAAGTCAGTGAGCATTACTCATCACAAAGTCGGTGAGCATTACTCATCACAAAGTCGGTGAGCAGTGTTCATCACAAAGTCGGTGAGTAGTGTTCATCACAAAGTCGGTGAGTAGTGTTCATCACAAAGTCGGTGAGTAGTGTTCATCACAAAGTGGGTAAGTAGTGTTCATCACAAAGTCGGTGAGTAGTGTTCATCACAAAGTCAGTGAGTAGTGTTCATCACAAAGTCGGTGGTCAGTGAGCAGTGTTCATCACAAAGTCGGTGAGCAGTGTTCATCACAAAGTCGGTGAGTAGTGTTCATCACAAAGTCGGTGAGTAGTGTTCATCACAAAGTCGGTGAGTAGTGTTCATCACAAAGTCGGTGAGTAGTGTTCATCACAAAGTCGGTGAGTAGTGTTCATCACAAAGTCGGTGGTCAGTGAGCAGTGTTCATCACAAAGTCGGTGAGTAGTGTTCATCACAAAGTCGGTGAGTAGTGTTCATCACAAAGTCGGTGAGTAGTGTTCATCACAAAGTTGGTGAGTAGTGTTCATCACAAAGTCGGTGAGTAGTGTTCATCACAAAGTCAGTGAGTAGTGTTCATCACAAAGTCAGTGAGTAGTGTTCATCACAAAGTCAGTGAGCATTACTCATCACAAAGTCGGTGAGCATTACTCATCACAAAGTCGGTGAGTTGTGTTCATCACAAAAGCTGGTGAGTAGTGTTCATCACTAAGTCTGTGAGTAGTGTTCATCACAAAGTCGGTGAGCAGTGCTCATCACAAAGTCAGTGAGCATTACTCATCACAAAGTCGGTGAGCATTACTCATCACAAAGTCGGTGAGTAGTGTTCATCACAAAGTTGGTGAGTAGTGTTCATCACAAAGTCGGTGAGTAGTGTTCATCACAAAGTCGGTGAGTAGTGTTCATCACAAAGTCGGTGAGCAGTGTTCATCACAAAGTGGGTGAGTAGTGTTCATCACAAAGTCGGTGAGTAGTGTTCATCACAAAGTCGGTGAGCAGTGCTCATCACAAAGTCAGTGAGCAGTGTTCATCACAAAGTCAGTGAGCATTACTCATCACAAAGTCGGTGAGCATTACTCATCACAAAGTCGGTGAGTAGTGTTCATCACAAAGTCAGTGAGTAGTGTTCATCACAAAGTCGGTGAGTAGTGTTCATCACAAAGTCAGTGAGCATTACTCATCACAAAGTCGGTGAGTAGTGTTCATCACAAAGTCGGTGAGTAGTGTTCATCACAAAGTCGGTGAGTAGTGTTCATCACAAAGTCGGTGAGTAGTGTTCATCACAAAGTCAGTGAGCATTACTCATCACAAAGTCGGTGAGCATTACTCATCACAAAGTCGGTGAGTAGTGTTCATCACAAAGTTGGTGAGTAGTGTTCATCACAAAGTCAGTGAGTAGTGTTCATCACAAAGTCAGTGAGTAGTGTTCATCACAAAGTCAGTGAGTAGTGTTCATCACAAAGTCAGTGAGTAGTGTTCATCACAAAGTCAGTGAGCAGTGTTCATCACAAAGTCGGTGAGCAGTGTTCATCACAAAGTCGGTGAGTAGTGTTCATCACAAAGTCGGTGAGTAGTGTTCATCACAAAGTCGGTGAGCATTACTCATCACAAAGTCGGTGAGTAGTGTTCATCACAAAGTTGGTGAGTAGTGTTCATCACAAAGTCGGTGAGCAGTGCTCATCACAAAGTCAGTGAGCATTACTCATCACAAAGTTGGTGAGTAGTGTTCATCACAAAGTCGGTGAGTAGTGTTCATCACAAAGTCAGTGAGCATTACTCATCACAAAGTCAGTGAGCATTACTCATCACAAAGTCGGTGAGTAGTGTTCATCACAAAGTCGGTGAGCAGTGCTCATCACAAAGTCAGTGAGCATTACTCATCACAAAGTCGGTGAGCATTACTCATCACAAAGTCGGTGAGTAGTGTTCATCACAAAGTTGGTGAGCAGTGTTCATCACAAAGTCGGTGAGCATTACTCATCACAAAGTCGGTGAGTAGTGTTCATCACAAAGTCAGTGAGTAGTGTTCATCACAAAGTCGGTGAGTAATGTTCATCACAAAGTCGATGAGTAATGTTCATCACAAAGTCGGTGAGTAGTGTTCATCACAAAGTCGGTGAGCAGTGTTCATCACAAAGTCGGTGAGTAGTGTTCATCACAAAGTCAGTGAGTAGTGTTCATCACAAAGTCGGTGAGCAGTGTTCATCACAAAGTCGGTGAGTAGTGTTCATCACAAAGTCGGTGAGTAGTGTTCATCACAAAGTCGGTAAGTAGTGTTCATCACAAAGTCGGTGAGCATTACTCATCACAAAGTCGGTGAGTAGTGTTCATCACAAAGTCAGTGAGTAGTGTTCATCACAAAGTCAGTGAGTAGTGTTCATCACAAAGTCGGTGAGTAATGTTCATCACAAAGTCGATGAGTAATGTTCATCACAAAGTCGGTGAGTAGTGTTCATCACAAAGTCGGTGAGCAGTGTTCATCACAAAGTCGGTGAGTAGTGTTCATCACAAAGTCAGTGAGTAGTGTTCATCACAAAGTCGGTGAGTATTGTTCATCACAAAGTCGGTGAGTAGTGTTCATCACAAAGTCGGTGAGTAGTGTTCATCACAAAGTCGGTGAGCAGTGTTCATCACAAAGTCGGTGAGTAGTGTTCATCACAAAGTCGGTGAGTAGTGTTCATCACAAAGTCGGTGAGTAGTGTTCATCACAAAGTCGGTGAGTAGTGTTCATCACAAAGTCGGTGAGCAGTGTTCATCACAAAGTCGGTGAGTAGTGTTCATCACAAAGTCGGTGAGTAGTGTTCATCACAAAGTTGGCGAGTAGTGTTCATCACAAAGTTGGTGAGTAGTGTTCATTACAAAGTCGGTGAGTAGTGTTCATCACAAAGTTGGTGAGTAGTGTTCATCACAAAGTTGGTGAGCAGTGTTCATCACAAAGTCAGTGAGTAGTGTTCATCACAAAGTCGGTGAGTAGTGTTCATCACAAAGTCGGTGAACATTACTCATCACAAAGTAAGTGAGTAGTGTTCATCACAAAGTCGGTGAGTAGTGTTCATCACAAAGTCGGTGAGTAGTGTTCATCACAAAGTCGGTGAGTAGTGTTCATCACAAAGTCGGTGAGTAGTGTTCATCACAAAGTCAGTGAGTAGTGTTCATCACAAAGTCCGTTACGCATCAGTGAACACAACTCACCAGTGAGCATTACTCACCAGTGAGCATTACTCACCAGTGAAAACTCACTGGTGAGTTGTTTTCACTGGTGAGTAATGCTCACTGGTGAGTTGTGTTCACTGGTGAGTAATGCTCACTGGTGAGTAATGTTCACTGGTGAGTAATGCTCACTGGTGAGTAATGCTCACTGGTGAGTTGTGTTCACTGGTGAGTAATGCTCACTGGTGAGAAATGCTCACTGTTGAGTTGTGTTCACTGGTGAGTAATGTTCACTGGTGAGTAATGCTCACTGGTGAGTAATGCTCACTGGTGAGTAATGCTCACTGGTGAGTTGTGTTCACTGGTGAGTAATGTTCACTGGTGAGTAATGCTCACTGGTGAGTAATGTTCACTGGTGAGTAATGTTCACTGGTGAGTAATGTTCACTGGTGAGTAATGCTCACTGGTGAGTAATGCTCACTGGTGAGTAATGTTCACTGGTGAGTAATGCTCACTGGTGAGTAATGCCTACTGATGAGTAATGCTCACTGGTGAGTTGTATTCACTGGTGAGTTGTGTTCACTGGTGAGTAGCGCTTACTGGTGAGTAGTGCTTACTGGTGAGTAATATGCTCACCAGTGAACACAACTCACCAGTGAACACAACTCACCAGTGAACACTACTCACCAGTGAGCACTACTCACCAGTGAACACAACTCACCAAGGAGCACTACTCACCAGTGAGCACTACTCACCAGTGAGCATTACTCACCAGTGAACACAACTCACCAGTGAGCATTACTCACCAGTGAGCATTACTCACCAGTGAAAACAACTCACCAGTGAACACAACTCACCAGTGAACACTACTCACCAGTGAGCACTACTCACCAGTGAGCACAACTCACCAGTGAGCACTACTCACCAGTGAGCACTACTCACCAGTGAGCACTACTCACCAGTGAGCATTACTCACCAGTGAGCACTACTCACCAGTGAACACAACTCACCAGTGAACACAACTCACCAGTGAACACAAATCACCAGTGAACACAACTCACCAGTGAACACAACTCACCAGTGAGCATTACTCGCCAGTGAGCATTACTCACCAGTGAGCATTACTCACCAGTGAGCATTACTCACCATTGAACATTACTCACCAGTGAACATTACTCACCAGTGAACATTACTTACCAGTGAGCACTACTCACCAGTGAACACAACTCACCAGTGAACACAACTCACCAGTGAACACAACTCACCAGTGAGCATTACTCACCAGTGAGCATTACTCACCAATGAACATTACTCACCAGTGAACATTACTCACCAGTGAACATTACTCACCAGTGAGCATTACTCACCAGTGAGCATTACTCACCAGTGAACATTACTCACCAGTGAACATTACTCACCAGTGAGCATTACTCACCAGTGAACACAACTCACCAGTGAACATTGTTCACCAGTGAACATAACTCACCAGTGATCATTACTCACCAGTGAGCATTACTCACCAGTGAGCATTACTCACCAGTGAACATTCCTCACCAGTGAGCATTACTCACCAGTGAGCATTACTCACCAATGAACATTACTCACCAGTGAACATTACTCACCAGTGAACATTACTCACCAGTGAGCATTACTCACCAGTGAGCATTACCAGTGAACATTACTCACCAGTGAGCATTACTCACCAGTGAACACAACTCACCAGTGAACATTACTCACCAGTGAACACAACTCACCAGTGAGCATTACTCACCAGTGAGCATTACTCACCAGTGAACACAACTCACCAGTGAGCATTACTCACCAGTGAGCATTACTCACCAGCGAGCATTACTCACCAGTGAACATTACTCACCAGTGAGCATTACTCACCAGTGAGCATTACTCACCAGTGAGCATTACTCACAAGTGAACATTACTCACCAGTGAACATTACTCACCAGTGAGCATTACTCACCAGTGAACACAACTTTCCAGTGAACACAACTCACCAATGAGCATTACTCACCAGTGAACACAACTTTCCAGTGAACACAACTCACCAATGAGCATTACTCACCAGTGAACACAACTCAACTCGCCAGTGAGCATTACTCAATGGCATTAAATTTTGAGCTTAAGATAAACTTGGTTTAACGACATTTATTAATAAACTGTCGGCTTTGTTATTTAAAATCTTGTTACTTACTTACGATATTTTATAACAACACCTTGGAAATACTATTGTTTGTCCGAAATTATGTCATTGTCAATTGGTTAAAATCATTCCCTATTGACAGGTGAAGAGGGATGTCAAATTATGAAAATATGTGACTTGAACCCATCATCCAGTAATAAATCAACATACTAATTTTGTCTGGAGACAGTTACTTTACAGCATATAATATGCTTCATCATTCACTATTATCCAGTGAATTTTGCTGTCTAGTAGTGCATGGTTGTCATATTTTTAGATAGCCTTGGCCTAAAAGTAGACTGATTCTCTCTTACAGCAATCTAATTGAAATTTAGAAATTATCTTTAAGTAACATCTAACGACCACGCGTTTTGGAGTCATCTTCTGTGACCTTTCTTTGGACCAATCAGATTATAACTTTGGAAAAGTTGAAAGATTTTTTGCATGCACATGGGCATGCGCACTACCGTGCACACTACACTTCCGTTTCTAACGATAACAAGATTAGTAGCCATGGCTGCCTCCAGTGTGGTGATTTCACTACAAAGACAAAGACCAAAGTCTGTCAATTTTGAGAGCAAAGACATGGCATTTATGAAGCAGATAGTCTTCTGCATACCTCCAACACTGGTAACAACAGTTCCACACGATCATCACTCCAACCCGAAACAAAGCTATGTTAACTTATCAACGTATGAACTATATATAAAGGCAATTTGAATCAGTGTAAAGTAGATTCCCGATTAGCTCAGCAGGTAGAGTGTCCGACCTATGAACATGATGACCACAGATCGATTCCCACCTTGGCTTCATACTTTTATGCTCCCCGAAAAAATGAAAAATTTCGGGGGAGCATATAGTCGCCACGCTGTCCGTCCGTCTGTGTGTCTGTGTGTCCGTGTGTCCGTCCTGTACGAAAAATTACGCCCGTAAAACAGGTGTAAATGAGACGGACTTATGAGACGACATCCGCCTCATTTTCCGCTAGTAAGCTTGTTTATAGAAATATAGGAAAGAGACGGAAACCAAGCGTAAACCAAGCGTAATTTAGAGGCATAAAATGTTAATTAACTGGAATTTTTAGAGACGGAATATGCAAATGAAGCGGATTTTTTTACAGGCGTAATTGTAAGGAGCCAGATTCCGCTTGGAATTTTTAAGAAATTACAGGCGGAATCCGCCTTAAAATCCCGCCTCCTAGATATTTACTATATAATATGTGGGTGGGGAATGGTAAAAATGAACATTTGAATTTGTTTAATTTTTTTCAAAAGAACACTCACCAATGTTGCCTCACTTGGTCTTACCATTTAGTGAGCCCCTTAATGTACTGGATTCATTAATATCAATGTTTGAATTCATACCTCAAACATTAAATTTGCAAAAAGTCAGAGAAGCAAAATTCCCACCAATTTTCAAAACAGGAAGTAGGAAATGGTCATAGACTGGGAGAAAATAGACTGGGAGGCCTTATTTTCACAAAGTTAATTCTATATCTTATGAACTATATATCTCAGGCAATATTTGAGATACAGCCATAATATTTCACACATGGATACTTCCTGCCAGTACCTTTCATTTGGGACCATGACCTTTGGCCTAGTGACCTTGACCTTGGAGTTTGACCTACTTTAAAAAACTTTAACCTGGCCTATATCTCATGCACTATTATTGATAGAGCCTTGATTTTTCACACATGGATACCTCCTGCCAAGACCTTTCATTTGGAATCATGACCTTGGACCTTGTGACCTTGACCTTGAAGTTTGACCTACTTTTAAGTTTTTTTTAACCTGGCCGATATATATCACGCCCTTTTACACATACAGCCTTGATATTTCTCACATAGACACCTCCTACCAACACCTTTCACATTTGACCATGATCTTGTGACCTTGACCTTGGTATTTGACCTACTTTTTTAACATTTTAACCCAGCCTCTATCTCATGTCCTTTTACACATACATTCTTGATATTGCACACATGGACACCTCCCACCAAGACTGTTCACATTTGACCATGACCTTGGACCTTGTGACCTTGACCTACTTTGTAAAAACTTTAACCTGGCCTCTATCTCATGTCCTTTACATGTACAGCCCTGATATATCACACATGGACACCTCCTACCAAGACCTTTTGCATTTGGCCATGACCTTGGCATTTAACCTACTTTAAAGAACTTTAACCTGGCCTATATTTCATGTGCTTTTACACATACAGACTTGATATTTCGCACATGGACACCTACCAAGACTTTTCCCATTTGATCATGACCTTGGACCTTGTGACCTTGACCTCAACTTTGACCTACATTAAAGGTAGGCCCTTGAGGGGGCATATATGTTTTACAAACATTTCTTGTTTAGATAGAGCCTTGATAATTCACACAAAGATACTACCTGACATTTACTTTCATTCAGGAATTAAGACCTTGTGACCTTGACCTTGAAGTTTGACCTACTGTTTAACCTGGCCTACATCTCATACACTGTGAGATATAGAGCTTTGATATTTCACACATGGATAGAACTTGTTAAGACCTTTCATTTGGGATCATGACCTTTGGCATTAGGACCTTTACCATAAGGTATTTACTTTACAAGAACTTAAACTTGGCATATATTTCAATCACTATTACAGATGGAGTCTTGATAGTTTTCTCTTGCATACCTCCTACCAAGACCATCAATCTTGAACTTGACCTTGCGACCTTGAATTTGGAGTTTGACCTTCTTAACAAAAGCCTTTTCTTTGCCTATGTCTTATGCAGTGCAAAATGAAAATGGCTAGTATATTAGAATCATGCCATTATAAAATTGCTATGTCCAAAAATTCCGTCTCCCTGGAAAGTTTAAGTTATTTTCCGCTTTAAGAAACAGCCATTCCGCCTTGTTAAAATGGCTAAGTCCACAAATTACGCCTGTTCAAAAATTAAAGTTTTAAATTACGCCTGTTATGATAAAATTATGCCTCCATTTCATTTTACGCCTCTAATTTACGCCACTAATTTGCACAGTGACTGAGGCGTAAAGTATAACTCTGCCACTGTTACAAGCGTAAATTGCCATTTACGCCTCATTTACACCTCATTTACGCCTGTTTTCCAAGCAGAATCCGCCTCTTTTTTTCGTACAGGGTCCGTCCGTCCGTCCACAGCCATAATTTTATCTCAGCAACCCTAGGACCAAATTCAATGAAACTTCACATGTGAACTCCCTGGGATAATCCCGAGGGACCTTTTTCTCCGTTTCTGAATTTGAGGCTGCGTCATGGAAAAAGGGGCCTTAATGTAAAAATTAGATTTTCTCTAATTTCTCTTCATCCAATGGGCAAAATTTAATGAAATTTTATGGTTATGTGATAAATGAGATGTTCTAGACCATATTCTATAATGATGCGTGTACAAAAATCCGTCATGGGAAAAGGGGGCTTAATGTATGATAGTTTTTATTTTGTGACAAACCTTATTCGGGGAGCATAATCCGTCTATGACGGCTCAATGTAAAAATTAGATTTTCTCTAATTTCTCTTCATCCAATGGGCAAAATTTAATGAAATTTTGTGGTTATGTGATAAATGAGATGTTCTAGACCATATTGTATAATGGTGCGTGTACAAAAATCCGTCATGGGAAAAGGGGGCTTAATGTATGATAGTTTTTATTTTGTGACAAACACTTATTCGGGGAGCATAATCCGTCTATGACGGCTCTTGTTTTTCCTATTATGTATTTTATATTTTTCAAACTAAAAGACTCTAGAAATTGCGGATATAAAAACATAATTGGTAATTGAATGTTTCAAGTAAAACCATACACTATAGACAGTGCTCAACCAATATAATAAAATCATGTGTGTTGGGAGCATTATAATAATAAATCCAAAGACTTAGATGATCATACACATTTTTCTTTGCAAAATTGTTTCGTGGAGTACAAACATGTACCTCACTCTTCAGAAGTACAATAGTCCCAGCCGAAAATGACAGTGACGTAGGCTGATGTTTACTGCTGCAAAACCAATCAATTTGTCTGATTTGCACCGTTACAAATACAAACAGACTTGATTGGTTGTCAAGTAGTAAACATTAGCCTACGTCAATGTCAATTTCGGCTGGTACTATTGTATAATGAATAATGGGTTTTAGGGTTAATCTCATGTAAACAGTAATCACAATGTATAGGTATTAGAAGCTCCAGATAAGAGGAGGTAGATTTTATGCTTCGCTAAATTATGTATTATAAATATAATGCTTAGGGCCCAGTGTTGTTGGTAGTCTTTGGGATCCTCTTTTCGAGGCGGTTCAAACCCGTACCCACAACACAGCTCCCGATAAGTACAATAAGTAAATTTGGATGCAATGTTGTGTGCGCTCGAACAAGCTCTTTGTTGTGTGCACTCATCGGGTTCGTCTGGTAGAGACAAACACAATGGGTATCCACAACATAGGGGGAAGGAAGGGAATCATTGGGTTATAAAGTTCATTACTCCCTCCTATCTGCAGTGCTGCATGTAATTGTAACTATTTAAAGTTGCATATGAGGTGTTTACCCTTGTAAATCAAAGATAGGAAAGATCAGTAAACAAATCCTGGAGAGAGTCAACGCCAAAATTATCGAGAAAACAAACTTGAACCAGTGGAAGAACACAGATGAAGTGCTATATTGGGTTATAAAGTTCATTACTCCCTCCTATATGCAGTGCTGCATGTAATTGTAACGCTATTTAAAGTTGCATAAGAGGTGTTTATTTCTATGTCTGCACGTGTTCACTAATAAGGAACAATTTTCGCGGGCTTTTGTGCTAAAAATAGATTTCTGATGGGAATACCCTCAACAACTTTGCCGGGTACCAGTCTAATATTTTGTTTATCGGTCATGAATCGGACAATTTTTTCGTAAGTGTTAGCGAAAAATTATTATTTTCAAGCGAGATATTAGTCAATCATAGATAATGCAGGCGGAAACTAAAACTACGAAACATTGCGCATATTCAACATGCAACATTGATTCCAGATACGGAGACAGATCAGAAATGACAAACGTTTTTTCTTATGATTCCTCAGCAGCTTAACCAGAAAAAACATTGAAAAGTCTGAAAGTAAAGTAGCTATGATCATGAAACTTCACGGGTAGATAGATCTCACCATGGAGAAGTGCAACGTACAATGAGCATAACTTTACCTTGCTTATTTTGTGAGTTATTGCCCTCTGTTGTAGTGAAAGCCTGTGGGGGTATCAAATCACATTCAGCGACAAATTCTAGGTTTTTCTAGATTAATCCTTTCCCAAACAAGACCGGTTTTGACGTCCCCAACAGAAAATTCTTGGGAAATCATTGAGGCAAAAGAAGAAAATGGTGATTGACCATTATAGTGAAAATACCTGCACAGCAGAAAAAATGAGTGTGAATAACTTCTTTGGATATTGATGTTTGCCTCGATATTTTCTCTGACATAAAACACTAAAAGTATTCACATCCGTTTTGTCATCTGCAGACTTTTTTCAATTTGGCCCAACATAATATTTTGTCGTTTTGGAAAGGGTAAGCGAGTACGCACGAGCGCTCGTGCGTACTCGCTTACCCTTTCCAAAACGACAAAATGTTATGTTGGGCCAAATTGAAAAAAGTCTGCAAAAATAGATTGGGAATCCTCTATCGTACAAATATAGCTGTGAATCTCGCGAAGTTTTTCCATGTTCAACTTGCCGAAGATGACGTTCTAAGGGCTGGATTGCAGTAATCATTTGTTTAGAAACAACATAATTCAGATTTGAGAAGGTTACTGCACTGTCGTGTACTTTTTAAGGTAGGTAACTATGAAATAACCAGTTGACATGTAATGTTTACACATACGGTCCTGCCTTAGCTTCGTCGTGGCGCTCGTGCGTACTCGCTTACCCTTTCCAAAACGACAAAATATTATGTTGGGCCAAATTGAAAAAAGTCTGCAGATGACAAAACGGATGTGAATACTTTTAGTGTTTTAGCGTACTTGCTTACCCTTTCCAAAACGACAAAATATTATGTTGGGCCAAATTGAAAAAAGTCTGCAGATGACAAAACGG